>JAIQCU010001450.1:0-21456 GCA_022114935.1 Leptestheria dahalacensis
AGAGAGAGTGGGGGGGAAAAATGAATATAGCGAGTGGAATCCCATTCAGATTCCAACTCGCTGGATTGATCCATCAGTTCAATTTTTTTCAAAACTTTTTAGCACGGGAGCTTTACGACAGCCTGAAACCACAACATCACAGTTCCCAGCTCCATGGAAATTTCCTCCGTCTCGTCAAGTCTGTTTTGTCCCACGCCCAAGTCGCACACACGAAGCTTTTCCCCCCCAAGTCGAATTCAATCATTTTTTTTTGCATAAAGAAAATTTCACTTAATTTTCATCCACTTGAATTTCTTGCAGTTTCTTTTTCACCCTTTCTCTTTCAAGTTTTCTCTTTTTGTCACAATTTTGAGCCTTAAATTGTCGCCTATTTCTCTTTCTCCTCTGTTTTAAAGGTGAATTATCTTCGTGTTGGTTTTCTAGGACGAACTGGACGCGTTCAAGCCGGTACTCAAGAAAGCACCCGAAAAGAGTCCCGAGGCTGACGCCTGTTGCTGCTGCTGCTGTTGGTGCTGCTGTTGTTGTTGCTGCTGCTGCTGTTGAACTTGTGACTGGCGGCCGTGTTTCGACACTGGAGGTTGGAGGTACTCGTGACGGGCCAGGGCTAAGACGTCGTCGCGCTCTTCCTTGCGGTAGGCTAAGCAGCGCCGGATGAAATTCTGCCGGAATTTAAAAAAAAAATTAAAATTCTTGAACTAGCTACCAACTACATAGATTTTTTTTGGGTTTAACTAATTTAACTATTTAAGAATTTATTAAAATAAACAAAGTCCTATGTAAATCTTGAAAATCTGCTTTGGTTATATGAACGACAGAATGGTTACAATATTTTCTAAATTAACTTAATTCATAACACCTTACTGATTCAAACAGAAATATAATTAAGTTAAATTAAAAAAAAACCTACAAGATTTTCTGCTCAGTATTAAACATATCATTCCTAGTCGTACAAGTCTTTAGTTATATTTCGTTTAAAGGTGTAAGCAAGAGTAGTAGGTAAATTCACCTTGGCTTCTGGGCTGACGGCAGGTTTGGCAGGAAACTGCACTTCGGTTGCTTTCAGTATCGTGTTTTCCTCGAGAATGGTGGCTTGGGACTGATTGTGGCCGAACGGCTTTTTCCCTACACAAAATAAACCAGGAATTGAGATTTAACACGAATTCCATCAGATAAATCAAACTGATTGCTAAACTGACTAATAATATTATTATTAGTTACTCAAACTTAAGTGATTTAAGTTAATTACTTAAAAAAGGCGTTACTACTATCACTTGATATATCGAATGCGATACCGTATAGGCATTGGTAGAAGATGACTCCGACGCTCCAGACGTCGACCTTGGAAGAAATCTTGGGCGGCGTTTTGCCGACGACGAAGCACTCGGGCGGCAGGTACCAGTAGGTGCCGGCGCCCTGCGAGGTCAGGTCCATGCCGTGCTCCGGGTTGTAGTTGTCCTCGTCCATGATCTTGGACAGGCCAAAGTCGGTGATTTTGATTTCGCCGCAGATGTTGCCGTCGCTGAGCAAGATGTTGCCCGGCTTCAGGTCGTAATGGATCACCGGAGGCTTAATCTCGTTCAGATACTTCAGCGCCGACACTACCTGCATCACGATCGACCTGTTCAAATAATAAATAAATTAATTAAAAAAAAAAAACGTTAACAACTTGTCGATCAAGTTCGACATTTGAAATCGAATTTTTGAATTTCCCAAGTCAAATTATGCTCGACCTTTTAGAGTATTTCAGCCAACTGCTACCTTACTTAATAGTATAATATAATAATACTTAAATAGTAACCATCAAAGTTGGATAATAACAATAATAATAACATGTAATGGGAAACAGTCTATTCAAATGCTAACCGAAAGGTTAGAGCTATCAATGGAAATTAACCTGGCTTCCCGCTCGGCAATCATCTTGTGCTGCTTCAGGTAGAAATCGAGGTCGTGGCCGTCGCAGTACTCGAGCACGGTGCAGAAGGAATTGGCGTCAATCTCGAAGACGTCAAAGAGGCGCACCACTCGCGGATGGTCTAGCTGCTTGTGGATGTTGTACTCCCGGAGCGCGTGCTTGATGTAATTGGCTTTCTTGTCGTCCTTCCAATCCTTGTTCAGCTGGTGCACTTTGCACGCCACGTACCGTTGATCCTGTTTCGCACAAAAGTTACTCCGGTCAGGTTTTTTCACACAAAAAAAAATGCGTTCACTCTCCTCAATTTTTACTTAATTTGTCCAAAAAAACTTAAATTAACTGCCAATTAGAACCAAACAAGATGAACTGACTAATGGCATTACTGATAATAAAATCTAACAAAGTCAATTTATATTTCAGGTATCTATTAATAATATAATTACTATAATTAATCATATTGTTAATCAGACAGAACCAAGAGTCTGTCTATCTATCAATCGATCAATTTATCTAACTACCTATCTATCTATCGATTAATCTATTTGTCTATCTATTTATCTATACATCTATCTATCTATCAATCGATCAATCAATCAATCAATCAATCAATCAATCAATCAATCAATCAATCAATCAATCTATGTATCGATCAATTTATCTATCAAGCGATCAATCTATCTATCTATCTATTTATCTATATATCTATCTATCTATCTATCTATCAAGCGATCAATCTATTTATCTATCTATCTATCTATCTATTTATCTATTTATCTATTTATCTATCTATCTATCTATCTATCGAACAATCGATCAATCTATCTACATTATCAATCATAAACTCTTAATAACATCATATTATTATATCGTAATATTACGTCATGTGATTGACTGAATTAAAATATTGCAATAAACTAGTCCGACATCCTTAACCAAGGTATTCAACTATATTTAGACCCAATAGGCAGACCTAAGAGTACCTGTAGAGTAAGTATGACATAATAATAAACAGTACAGTATGACCACGTGCTAATAGGCAAGGTTAACGTTTAATACGCCTCAAACTCAGTAGCACTTAACATTTTTTTCAATCGTCAGTTATATTACTTAACCGACTTTGCTGGAATTTCAATAGTTTAAACCGATTTTCAGTGCTACTTTGCACCGTATTACACAAGTGCGTGTCGCATAAACATTTATATAGATCATATTAATGAATAGGTAGATTATCATACTAAATGGATTAGTTATTACAACAGGTAGATAAAGATATATATAACTGAAATTAAACCCTATGTCGCTAACACCGCTGCAGAGCGTTGTGATTCTATCAAGGAATATTCGGGTTGCCGTCCAATTCTCCTCTTCTTTTTTAATTCAGATAGCCGGGGGGAAAAAAACATACCTTGAGATCGAAGGCTTTGTGGACCTCGCTAAATCCCCCTTTGCCGAGCAACATGAGCAGGAGATATCGATCGTTGAGAACGGGGTGGTTATTGAAGCGGCTCTGGTCTTCGTTGTGGATGCGCTTCAGTTCGCGGATATGGAGATTTCGCTCCCGTTCCAGCTTCTCCATTTCCAGCTGCAGATCGGCGTCCTCCTTCTTCAAGGCATTCTGCTTCAGCTGTTTGAGACATTGATTTACTTTTTTTTGAATATTATATAAATCGTATGGGTATTAAATAAAGAAATAAGCTGCAAATAACTTAAAATTATACTAATTTTGAAAATTAACTTTAACCAAGCCTAATCGATTGTTCATTCGCTTTTATATTTAAAAAAAGAAATACGGAAAAGCGCATCAATAGCTCGAAACTATCAGTGAAAAAGACTGATTTACAGATATTGCTGTGAGTTAATATTTAATTTGAGGTTTAAACTGTTGGGACGACTAGCAGTTGACTAATCATCGAACTAACACCTGCTTATTAGGTAATCTCCATCTTAGTTAGTAACTATAACAGTTTACACTACATTAATGAAAGTCTAAATTAACTTTAAGGTTGTAATTAAATTCATATTTAACGGTAATTTTTTTTCAAAAAAAAGGTAACTCCATTGTGGAAATACTTTGAGAATTTCTTCGGTTTCATAGTATTCTTGCATGGTGAGTTCCCGATTGGTGTCGAGGATCGTCTCCGAGCCGTTGAGGAGCCCGCTACTGGAACTGGACGATCCCTGATTGCTACCACTACCGGCGTTGGTAGTCCGCTTCCGCGTACTGCTGCCTGTCGACGTTTCGCTAATGGGTTTCCGCTTGCCCAGCAGCTTCCGCTGCCGGTCAATTTCTTCTCTAAGGGCCGCTAATTCTTCTTGTCTCTTCGTCAATTCCTGCGTGAGAAAAAAATTACATCAAAAATTAGGAAAACTAATTTAGTTATTTTTCAAAACGCGGTCTTCCAACTGTTATTTTGTAACTCAATTTTGTAAATGCAATTGCTGCAGTTTACTGCTGCGCATTATTGTAATCTAGTATTTTTACATAATTATTTTAATCATTTGCTACATTTATTTCGTATAATTATAGAACTCAATTCCAAGTTAATTATAATTTCTTTAGTTTAATTTACTTCCATTCTTATTGTAATCTAACAATTCCGCATTGGTAATTGCAGTTTAATAGTTTAACATCAATTTAATTTGTTCCAAAATTGTGTAACATTTAATTAACAGGGAACGAAAAGTAAAGCCGACGCCGAAAAAAATAATGAATTTTTAAAATTCCAAAGTAAAAACCTGAAAGGCATATCCGTCTGTCCAATTCTCCTGGAAGGTGGCTCCGACTCGCTGCGTGACAAACTGTCCCAGCCGGAGTCTGTTCTGCATGCACTTGGCTCGGGCTTCCTTCTTCTCAATGGTCGATTTCTCGATGAGCAGCCGCTTGACAACTTCGATGCATTTCTGAATGGACGCCTTCTGCTGCTCGACAATCTTCTGCTGCGCCGCCACCTGTCTCGTCAGCTCCTCGTTTATCCTCTGCAGCTCCTCAATGCGCCCTTCCTTCTGTTCCAGCTCGCTGTTGGCCTTGACTTCGAGCTCCAGCAGCCGCTGCTGAACGTTAGGATCTTCGGGATTCCTGCTGTTCGTCCCCGGGTTGCTGCTGGGAGGGGCCGGAGGACCAGGACCGGGTCCTGCAGCTGCTGAAGCTGCCGAATTCCCACTGGCTACGGCAGCCACGGTGGCGGCTATACTGGAACTGCTACTGACGGAACCTCCTCTCCGCCTCGCTGTGCTCCCAGCACCGGCTCCAGCGGTTCCAGTACCGTCGACCTGCGCACTGGCGGCGGCTGCTTGCTTCTTCGTGTTCGAAGGAGCAGGATTACGCGGGGGCTGCATTAGACCCGCTTCGCTTGGGGGCTGCGCAGCCTGCTGCTGTTGCTGCGGCTGCTGCGCATTGGAAGGTAACGTGCTATAGCCTGCTACGCTGCTATTGGCGGAAGGATTGGCCGTACTGGCCAAGGGCGTGGCTACCGAATGGTAACCACCGAGCCCCGCCCCTTGCGGGCTTGAAGGCATGCCGAGGAACGTGTGCTGCTGCTGCTGCTGAGGAGACGGTGACTTGGCCCCACTGTGTCGACTTGGACTACTTGAAGGCGGCCGGCTGAAGTATTCGTTGATTTTCTTAGTTTCTATTCGAGATGTTTTGCCTAGAGATTCATTGAAAAAACCAAAAGCAAATTAATAAACCGATTTCCAAATTATGTCACAGTCTGAGGTCGACCGCAATCGACGGTTCTACACAACACGGGGATTACCCACTCGTTTATTGCATTAAAACTTCCTGCCAACATGAACGCTTTAATAACATGCTACTAACATTAACATTAATGATAGCAAACAAGCTAAATACGCTTAAATTGTAAAAACACTAGCTGATTCACATAGGTTCCACGTGTTCCAATTTATCCACTAACTGACTACATCAATAAATCCAAATTATATATTATAATTTACGCTCATATTACAAGATAATTATTTTAAACAGTACAAATAGCCTTTAAACAACAGAACAGCAAAAGAAACAGACATTCAAGTTAGACTAGCCACACCTAGTAACCGGATATAGTTATCAGTAGAAGTAAGTTCAATACTATAAACCTGTTATCACTGTTATATTAATTATTATATAATCAATTATTTCTTCCTATTAAGATACATTAGAAAAGCGTAATATGACAATCTATATCAATAACTCAATCAATACAATCAATCACAAATCAATTTTTAGTAATACACCAAGTTCAGCCCAATAGCTAACCAATTCAATGTTAATTCAAAAGAATTAACATTGCCTATTTAACATTCAGTTAGTCTAAAATTAAATAAAAATCAATTAGTACTATTAATTAGTTATTATTTAGATATAACATACTAATTTAACCAGACAGTTGGAGCGGTAGTTTGTCTTCCATAATTAAGCATTATAGATGATGATATTAATACAATAAATACATGAACACAAAATAATAAAATAATGGAAATCATAGGAAAATAATAAACAAAAAAAGATAATAAAACAAGTAACCACCTCCGGCAAGACTATCATCGGCCTTGCGTCTCCTCTTCCTCTCGGTGGGCGTACTGGAGGCCGCCAAACTGTGGCCAGCAGTACGACTGGTCCGTTCCGGGGTCCGTTCGTCCGTCTCCCTGTCCGACGACCCAGTGCTGAGGTTTGAATTTTGATCGTGCTGCTGTGGTTGCTGCTGCTGCTGTGGTAAGCTAGGGGGTAGGTTATACTGGAGCTGATTTGAGTAACCGCTGCTTCCGGAGCTTCCGGAACCTCCAGAACCTGGCAGGGCAAGATTGTTATTGGGTGGGTAACTGGCGTAGGCTGAAGAGTTGGCGTTGGACGGACTGGGCTGCTGCTGTTGCTGCTGGTGATGAGGAGGTGCAGCAGCAGCAGGAGAAGCAGCAGAAGGAGCAGGGTTTGCAGCTAGCAGACTGTTGGAGGCGGCCAGCGGTAATTGCATGTTGGCCCCCGATCCTGGATTCGAGGAACTGGAACGTGCGCCCAGGAATCGCGCTTCCAGTAGCTCCTGTTTCCGGGGATCCAGGCTTTGGAAGTTGTCTATTCGGGCGCCTGTGTAGAAAAACAACAAGATTTTACTCAAATCAACAATCAAATTTGAAATAAAATATAAACTAAATAAATTAATTGATCAAATTATATTATAGATTAGAAAATTAGTTTTAACTTTAACAACCTTTAGGCCTGATTTAATATAATTAAGTCAATTTATGTCTAATTTAAGTCGATTTCATTTTGTTTGAAAAAGAAACCTGGCGTGTCGTTCTCCGTTTCAGCAACGGCGCAAACGCTTTAAAAAAAAATGGAGAATCGCCACAGGGCACGACGTTATGCCGGCGTGCTGTTTGCGGATTTGCTCAATACGGCAGGGTACTTGACCGAACTGTTCTAAACCCTAGGCGAGTTTAACAAACGACTAGCCTTTAACCAGACTCTAAACGACCAACAATCACCTAAAGACCGTACAGTCAAAATGCCAGGCGATTTTAGCTTCATCTTTCAACTTGAAATAGTAGTCGTAAAATTACTGATCCGTAATTTAAGGTGTATTGTCGAAAACCTAGGCGAGCTTACCGACGAGTCTGTAACAAGACCCCTGAGCGGCTAAGGCTAAGGGTTACCTAATGATCGTACAGTAGAAATGCTAGGCGACCTTGGCAATAACTTCAATTCAGTGTTAAATTAACCGTCTAACAAACTTAATAGTTGTTAATATAATAGCCGTATATTCAAAAACCTAGGTGAATTCAACCCTGCATTTCAAAACTCACCTAAAAATCTCACAGTCAAGAAACTAGGTGACCTTAGCAATTACTTCATTTTTTTAAATTAAATTAGCCGGCTAAAAAGTTGATTTTATCAAAAATCTTGGGCGTATATTCAAAAACCTAGGTGAATTCAACCCACTGGTTGGTATTACACAGCAAGGATATACTATATTTCCAGCTAAAGAAGAATCCAGCCGGGGTTAAGATCACCTAGAAATCGTACCGCCAAAAAGGCTGTGCGTCTTTAACCAGAAATTCATTTCTAGCTTAAATTAACCAAACTCTGAAAGTTAACAAATCACACATGTTAGGTGTTCAAAAACCTAGGTGAATTCAACCCATTGGGTTTCTATTACACAGCCAAGATAGACTAAGAATTCGGTCCCCGGTTAAAAGGAGAACCCAGCCCGGGGAAATGGGTTCTTTTTTTGCCGGCCACCCCGCCATGCTCGGTTAGGGTTTAGAATACTATCAAAGCGCAAAGGTGAAAAAGGGGCATTATACGTTCAAGCGCGTCCACACACATAAGCAGCAACGTGTGGCAAGCCAAGGCATTGGATCAATAACACTCTCCAGTACAGCACTTTGTCCCAACTGTACTCGTCTCCCATTTCCTTGGCTCAACATCGTTGCTATTGCCAATGCAATCTCACTTCCTCCACCCACCCAACACCCCCATAACACCACTACCACCCCTCACTCTCGAACCCTATACACATGCATTCTTTCACTAAAACCACCCCCTCCTGTCCATGTGTTAACCCCCTCTTTGTTGTACATTTATGGCTCCCCTTCTCTTTTCACCCTGTTGCTATTTAAGATCAACTTTTATTTCACCCGAACGTGTCTTGCCCAGTTTCCGACCCGCGAGTCCGCTCGGACCGTAACGGCGAAAACTTACCAGACATGCTGGTTCGGGGGAAAAACCAAGGCGCGTGTTTTTCGAGGGGTGACTACGTGTGGTCGCAGCTGCGGAGAGGCCGAATTCCGATTTTCAGTTTCGACAGCGACAGTCTCATCTTCCTTCCGCTGCAAACACCAACAGGACGCCGCATAAAAACAAAACAAAAAATTGTGAGTCTACTCGGTCTTACCACGGACAGTTCGCGCTACTGTCGAATGCTTTTTAATGAATGAAAAACATGGCGTTGCTGGATTGCTGCAATGACTAAGCCTCGTCAATACGTTCTGAACAATTTCACTATATTTTTTATTTCCTGTTTTTTTTTTACCCAAGTAGTCTTTCAATTGTAGTTTTGATACAAGTTTATACACACAGGACACATCAAACATGGCACATCATCTGACTTACCTAAAACGTTGCTCATTTCTGGTAGGCAGATGGAGAACTCAACACGGCCCGTGTGAAAACTGAACAGAAAAGCGTTAAACCGAGTTAAATGAGGGGCCTCCCCTTCGAATGTTAGCTTTCGGCCGGTAGCCGAGATCTAATGCAACGGGGCTGCTCACAGGTCAAAGATGGCGACTGTCGTCACCGACCTCATCAACAAATGACAATCACACTGGCCAACACTTGTCTGTCGCTAAAATAATCCCGTCAATTTTCACGTCGCTGCCTGGCCAAACATCCACTTAACCTGTGGGCCAATCGAGATTTGGACGATCACAGAAAATTGTTGGCGATTTTGACGAAATAGCGGAGGCGCGTGCTAGAGTTGCGACGATAAAACTCGCCTTTTAGCCTTAGACTATTAAGAAGAGGCTTCCCCTTGATGCTAATTACGGGCTACGAAAGTTTGCCCCATACAAAACCTCTCACCCGGCTTTGGCTGCTTTCAAAGCTCCAAAGCTTCGTTGGTTCGAGACGTCGGCTTTAATGCAGCAGTGCCATCTGTTAAAAATGTTAACTATTTTTATATTTTTTATCCTTGATATGACCAGATTCTAAGAATTTTAAAATATAACATATCCAAAGGGTTATAAAATATTAAGAATGATATTTGAATATGAAATGTAATAATTAAAATCAGAATATATATTTAAAATAAGACAGTTAAATTAAAAACAAATTATCATATATTACTAACTATAAAATTAAAAGATTTTAATTATATCGAAATCATTTCAATATCTAAAACACTGTTACGAGAAAGTAATTTTGTTGTAATAAATTAAAATGTGCAGATAATTTTGCGAACTTTTGCCGCAGTGGCGCTAGTTACCCTATTTTTGAAGACGCAGGTTTGACACTCGAACCGGCAAGTTTCGTGTTTTGAAAAACTAGAATTAAAACTTCTGAAAAGCAATGGAGGCCGTAAACGAGAAAGCGAAACTCCTAAGGGTTATTGAAATTTTAAGTAAACCACAGTTGGAAAACGCTGTAGGTAGTCGTTATTATCATACTTTAGCTTAGCATTAACAAGCTTATTAAAACATTGCGCATTAAATGTAGGAAAGCTGACATCCCTCGAGGACGTCTTCGTTCGCAACGTTCGGGCAGCATTGGAATGTTGGGAAGAAAAGTCCAACATCGATTTAACCGATATAAGGTACCGGTTCCGTTTTTTTCTAATATCGTACTTAACCTTCTTCCCCACAGATGGTCATACAGTACGGTGTGTAGAGACGTACTGTTGCGTCTGTCCTCATCGTTAACCGAGATTCAGCGAGATGAAGAACGGCGTCTCTTTTCTGACGAAGGCCGTCTCTCAGAGACAGTATTGTCCGTTCAGCAGGAGAAGAATGTCGAGAACTGCCTGCAGCTTTTTATTGTTTTGGGACTGCTGCCCTACATGATACCCAATGTCGGCATTCCCGTCTCAAAACGAACAGACTACCCTTTATTGCTGGAGGAAGCCAGTAAAACTCAACTCACTTATCGCGAAGTAGATATATATGCACCTTTAGGTGTTTTAAATAAAAATAACCTTTCATGTATTACAGAGGTACCAGAGACTCACTCAAACGGTCGACGCGCTAGTCGACTGCGTCAAAAACCAGCATCTCGCAAAGTTTGTAGTGAGACGGCATCTGGTCGATTTGCTAGCTGCGCTCTTTCAGATCTGTCATGCGCCGTTGAAGAAGCCGGCCAGTCTCGAGGAGGAAACGCTACTGAAAGAGATGCTCGAAGACCGACCTCGCTACGACACTCGTCTGAATTACGTGATGAACATCAGTCATCCTTCCGTCTTGATCCAGAGCTTACTTGTACTTCAGGGACCTTCACCCAATCATTATAAGATTATTCGGGTAATTTCCTACAGTAAAAAAAAAATTGGATTACTTGTTAATTTTATAATATGGATTTCAAATATTATGGAATCTAGGACGCATCTCCTCCAGCGCCGTCTTGGCTGCGTCGACTCTGCGCGCGTCTGTTGACAGAGCGCTTGATTAAACCCGGAGGAGTTGTTGACGTGATAGATGCTGTCATCGATAGGGATTCGCAGACTGCGTCTTCCGACATGTGGCAGCGATGCGATCATCTAGCGCGCATCATAGCCACGCCACCTAACGGCGATCCAGCCAAACAAGCCGTCTACTTCTCGTCCCTGGCGCCGCAGATATTCAGCCTTTTGACGACGTCCTCCAGTGTACACATAGTTTATCTATATTTCATTTTAAGTTAATCTATACCAAATTAGTTAATACTATTATCATTAAACAATACTTTAGACTGAAATAGTATGTAGTAGCTGTATTGGAAAATCGACAGGAATGTGGCGGATGATTTTGATTATTTAGATTTGTTAATATTTATATTTATTTATGTAGTATCAATTAATACCGCTACTTTTTTAAAGTTAATCTCTTTAAGGTTCCAAATATTTGTTTCGACCCAGGTCTTCATGAATGACACACGATTGTTTGTTTTTTTGGGTGGTTATGAAGCACAGTCCCGCCACTACAGATACATTGGAGCTGCTTGCCTTCGTCAGATTTCAGATCGTTCCAAGATGCTCGCTCAAGAACATTTCATCACTCCGCTGCTTAATTCCCTAGGTATTATCTATTTTAACTAGTTTCAGTGAAACTCTGATCTTATCTCATTCAGCTAATTTGATTGATCTAATTACTAAATATGAAACTTGCTAATTGCACGGTGATTATTGGTTAACTTTAAATCGACCTGTCGCCATAAATGTACATTTGATCATGAATTAAGACACTTTATCCTATTATTGAATGCATTTGAATTAATTACATCTCGTTGTTATTTAGTTACCTTATTAATTACTGTTTAATTGGTTTTTTTTATTTAATTCAATCAAAAAAACTAGTGATCAAGTCGCATGAGGTTTATTTAACTTAAATTAAAATTAATGTTGATTGCTATAAAAATAAATTTGATCAAGAATTAATGATATTTTATTCTGTTATTAAATGATTTTAACTTAATTACATCTCATTATTATTTAACTGGTGTTCATTATTTTTAATTCATTATATATATTGTATTATATATTTAAATTAAGTAACAATTGATTGATTAAGTAATTTTACTGTTGCCAAAGATGCGTGATAAATACTAATGGATTTTCTCTCAAGTTCCTGAAGCGGACGACACATCAGATGATTTCGACAAAAGCCTGGATCAAATCCATTCAATCTTTGTCACCAGTAGCGATCCTTCGCCCGAGATGATCTCTCTACTCCATCCTCACGTCGAGAGGCTCCTCAGACTGTACGGCAGACTTTTCAGTGGGATCCTTCACGCAAAGAATCTTCTCGAGGAGGTTCTGATCCGCGTCTTGAAATTCTCTTCCCCAAAAGTGATCTGCGTGTCACTTTATCAATATTTATCCCCAAGGCAGTCTGAAGAGGACCTCGTTCAAGTACTGGAGGAAGATGACCGCAAATTGGACGCAGTCGTCCATCTTGTCCAATCCTGCGGCGACAAGGATCTGCTCAGCGAACTATTTTTGAGTTCGATGGCTGACTTGAGCAATTTCCAGGATACGGACAGTCAGTCAGATGTTAGATTCGGCCTAATAACCGTAAAATTACTTGCAGCTTTAAGCCAGACTGAAGGCCTGCAGGAATCCCTTAGCCAAAACAGCTCCACAACCTTAGAGTTTATCAAAATCATCCTGGAAAAGAGTCTTAAAAGTCTAAACGATCCTGATAAGGATGCCAGACTAGAAGAAGAAACGCTGTCCCTTACATTTGCGGTTATCGCAATGCTGATGGAGGAGAACCTGAAGAAGGAAGAAGATCGCGACTTGGCCTGGAATCTCGTGGACCCTTTGAAGTATCCACTGGAGATTCTCGCTCGAAATCATTCAAACAGGAAAATCCGCAGCGGCGCCGAGGACTTACGCGTTGCCATTGCAACCAGAGGCTTCGTTCACAGTCAGAAAACCCACCAATCCGATGAGACCTCGTTCCAGGAAGCGATGCGCTTATTGGACGACGTTTTGGTTCCTGTCCAGGGTCACGCCCTCTTGACCTTATCCAAGCTGCTGGAACGCAAGGATCCGGAAGCTATCCAGCATCGTGAAAAGTTGCTGGGAATCTTCCTGGAGTGCCTGGAACACGAGGATTCGTACATTTACCTCATGGCGATCCAGGGCTTGTCCAGTCTGGCTGGAACTGACACTGAAGTCGTCCTTGGCGTCCTTACGAAGGAACTGCTGTCTCTTGAAGAGCGAGATACCAAGCCTTTAGTCGAAGAACTAGACGGGGATCGGACGCTCGAACCAACCTCGGGACAGAAGGTGTCGCTGGCGAGTCGCTCGCCCGAAGTACGAATGAAAGTTGGAGAAGCGCTGCTGAAAGTCATTCGACTTTTGGGTAATTTAAAAAAATACAATTGTCTAATTTTTGTGGGTAACTTTAGTTAACTTATTCAAACTTGTGTAGCTCGCTTACGAATAACCTTCACGACACTGTAATAACTGTCTCGTTATTTTATTAATATTTCTTATCCCTAATCTATTATTTATAAACTAAATTGTTCACTGTGTTATTTAACAATAGTCAATTGTGTTAATTATTATGTTATTATCTGATATTGGTGAATGGATCCATTTTTATTAATGGTGAATTATGTCGATCTCGTTTCTCGCTATCTTAATAATATTTCTTATTATCTAACATAACTTAATTTATTCACCATTGTCTGTTATTATCATGTCTTGCCTATGAATAGTTAATTATGCTAATTATTAATGTAAATACTTAATATTAATAAATGAACAAATGAATATTGTGTACATTTTCTTATATTTTACTTGTCATTAATAATGAATATATGTCAGATTGTCATTTAAATATTGTATAATCTTATTAATAATGAATGTCGTGTACAGGTCCAATGGTACACAAGTACAAGGGAGAACTTCTCAACGCCCTTCTCTACTGCACCAAGGACGATGACCTCTTCATGCGGGCTTCGGCCCTGTCCAATCTGGGAGAATTCTGCGGCCTCCTCGGCTACTCTTTGGGTCCGATCGTCCACGAACTGTTCAACTGCGTCACTTGTTTGGCTTTCTACGATCCCGCGATAGAAGTGCGCCGCGCTGCTGTTCTCTTGATAACACTCCTGTTGCGAGGACTCGGCACTGACGCCATTCAAGTATGAAAAACAAGTATCAATAACGTATCAAATGAATAACATGTAATAACAGTAGCTTTATATTTTAGATTTGGTTTGAAGCATATATATTATAACTAGCGCCAAACTGTATTTTAATGTAATATGAATTAAGTAAAAGCAACTTAACCATCTGCGTGTGGTAAATCCCATAAAATGACATTAACTTTTAATAATAATTATAAATTATTATCTATTAAGAAATACTTTATATTAGTATTTTAAATTATCGTTATTCAAAATAACTAAGACTTGTAATACCAATAATTAAATTAAATAAAAATATTTTTAATTTCGGTATATAATGCTAATTCTCTTAATAAATAAAGTGCTCAAAATCAGTCATAATTGGAATTCCTAGGTACTTGAACCAATCCTCAAGGATCTCTACCGGACACTGAAGGATATTCACACCACGGAAACGGACCAAGCGATGAAAATCCACTGTGAGGAAGCCTTGCAGGAACTTGCAGAGATCGTCAAGAAATTCTTGACTCCGTCGATGTCGATGAAGAAAACCATTTACATTACCAGACCTCCACCTTCGTAACTATATTTTTGATGTATTTTTGCTGTGCCTTAATTCAATTTTACAATAAACATAAAAGCGGTTAACGTTACTGAATTATCATTAATGAAAAGGCTAGTAATTTTTTGTAATAATTGAACGGGAATCAAATAGGATATAGAGGTCGCGACCCGGTTACACTTCACGTGGACTCCTTCTCAAAACCCGGATTGTCACAGCCGCCCTCCTCTTGTTTAAAGTTTTCGGTTTGCAGAGTTGTTGCAGTTCTCCTGGTGTGGCCTGGAGGCCTGTACGTAAAATAGGCCAATATAATGACCGAAAGACTGAATCCGCATGTACCGAGTCCAGGCCACATCATTGCCCTGTGGAAAGAAACGAATTTTCGAACGTTATTTCCAGGGTAGTCCGATATATTGATATCGATATTGAAATTCTCGTAGATCGGTGCTTTCTTGGGTTCGGTGGTATATCGAATCGATCAGGATATCGATACCAAGACACCTTATTGATACATCGCATTATTAATGTTGGTGTCTAGTTCTCTTCAACAGTTTTCCAGTATGTTGATATCGATATCGAAGTTTCGATGTATCGACACTCTTTGACCTGGTTATATCGTATCGTTATCGTATGGATAAAGACATCGAATATTGTTGTTGATATCGATATTAAGAAACCTTACTGATATGTCGTATCGTGAATATTTATATCGATATCGAACTTCTGATACATCGACAATTTTTGTCGTGTCGATAAGGAATGTAAATAGCGATAGTAAGAAGGTTTGTTGTTAAATCGTATTTGTTAATATCGATATTGTTTTTGTTGCAACAGAGTTGTCCGATTTTTCATATCGATATCGCAATTTAGTTATATTGAAGCCAAAAAGCATCGATGTATCGTTTGCAGTATCGTATCGATAACCACTCTAATTACTCTTTAAGAAACCAATATCGATACCATCAGCACTGTATCGATTACTTCGATATCCATCAACCCTGATTGATTCTCAGCATGCAGTTTTAATTAACGTCAGGTAGAATCATACCCAATCTTAATTAACTATCATTAATTGCAATTGACGTTTATCTAATGTAAGCTGAATTCGTACCGGCTGAAAGCTAAGTTGTCATAGAAGTTGCAGGAACCAGGACCGTCGCAGCTTTGGCCCCACAGTCGACAGCTTCCATCGATGAGCGACCCAAACACTATGGGACCTGGAATGCTGCCCAGAAGCCTATAGACGATGGTCTGGACGCCCAAAGCGAAGGATCGTCGCTTGGATGGCACGCATCTAAACATTTTGTATAACATACAATTTAACTTGAAGATAATTAGTCCTTCTTTAGATTACGAACAATTATAAACTTATGTTCTATGTGTGTCATTCCCTGGACTAATTACCTTCCACACTGGACAGTCGATAAGTCCTATTCCCTATTTGTTATCTGCATTATATCATTAATCATATTACCGCAGGACCGCCGACATGGCTGGCATGGTCAAGAGGAACTTGAACAGGAGGAAGCAGAGGAGCAGCGCGATGAACAGGATCAGGTTATTGCAGCCCGTTTTGCACTTTTGACGGGAGGCTGCCAAAGTGATGTTCTTGCCTTGAAGCGTAATGTTCCTGGGCGGAGCGTCGATACAGGAACAGTTGTTGAAAACCTATTTCCCATTAATATCCAACAAAATGTAATCAACAATTTCACTATACACTAATTACACTGATCGAACTATAATATAACATAATATGTATTTTATATAAAAGATGATCACGTTAAACTTTAGTTCAGTGATGTAATTTGGTTTACAGTTAAGGCTCCGCTTCCAGACGACGTCGAACAGCCAGCGAAACACGGCGAGTGGTACATGACGTTATCCGCACCGCAGACAGGATCGAAGACTTCGAGCGAACAACCGCAGTTCAAGTTGCAAGCGTCCGTCATATTAAACGCCGAGTCCTCTGACCTATTTCAGTCAACTGAACCAGTCAGTATATCAAATCAGCAGTTCAGAATCAGATTAATATAATAATTTATCAACTGCTTTTGATTATTAGAGACAGTTTGTAGCGATGAAGTCGAATTACGCGTTGCTGTATGAGAAGTTGACTCCAGCCAAGTTGGGTTCCGGACAGTAGACCAGGAAGCACAGGGTGAATGCCATCTCGCACAGGCCGATAGCGATGCACAGTCGCAGCGTACCAAAACAACGTAAACGGAATCTTTTGATTATGTAACCGCCGAACACTGTGCCAATCACGCCAGCTGGAACAATGACGACACCTTTGAAAAAAGCAAGGTTTTACAATAACTTAATTATATTGTATACTAATTACTATGTAGTTATTGTATATTAATTAATTATTTATTCAATCTAATTAGAACGATTTTTTTTTGAAATCCATGAATCGCCCCAACACCGTTTGGTACTAAAATTTTTGAGGTGAATTTAATTGTTACCAACACGGTTTTGACTGTATGGAATTCTTGATTGTCCGTCGTATTGATATCGATACTGAAATTTCGATATATGGATGTTTTTTGGCCTCGATGTATCGTATCGATAAGGAAATCGATATCGATATTACGAAAACGTATTGATATATTCTATCGCAATCAATCATCTATTTCTGTTTTTATACCGAGTTATACGACGTATCTATATCGATATCGATATTTCCGTTTATCGATGCTTCTTTTGGCCTCGATATATGGTATCGATAGGGATTTTGAATATCGATATATGGTATTGATAAGGGAATCGATATATGGTGTCGATTAGGGAATCGATATCGATTTAAGAAATCTTGTTGATATACTGCATCGTAAAAAATCGATATTAGTGTTTTCCATACAGGGTTGCCCGATATATCGTTACTGATATCGAGTTACGATGTATCGATACTTTACTTTGGGCCTTGATTTCTTCTATCGAAAAAAAAAACTGAATATTGACATGAAGGAATCGATATCGATATTCAAAAAACCGTATTTATATATCGTATCCTTAAACATCGATATTAGTTTTCTTCGTAGTCCGATATATTGATATCAATATCGAAATTACTACTTTTCTATGCTTCTTTCGGTCTTCGTATACGATATCGATAAGGATTTTGAATATCGATATAAAGAAATCGATATCCGTATTAAGAAACCTTAATGACATATCGTCTATTAAACATCAAAATTCCGTTTTCTTCGCACATTGTCCGTATATCGATACCGAAAACCCGATATACCGATCTTGTCTGGCCATATCGATAAGAATATTGAATATCCACAACGAAATCGATATGTATATCACCGAACAACCCTGTTGGGCACTGAATCCTTCATACTGTTCATATATAAAACTTGAGTTAACTTTAATGTTATTGTTTAGCAGCTTACCTACAATGAGAGCTGCTTGACTAGCAGGCACACCAAAGGCGCTCTCAACATACTTTGGTAGGAAACCACCGTATCCGGCCACGACGAAAGCCTCGCCTGCAGTGGCTAAGCACAGAAAGACGAACGTAGGATTCGTCAGTAGATCCTTGATGGCGTGCGGTAGATCGCGAAGACTCTCAGCGGCGCTCATCTTCTGAACTTCTTCGTAATCGTCGTCGTCTTCTTCTTCGTCATTTGCTTCGTTTTCGACTTGTTTCTTCTTTTTCAGTTCTCGAGTTTCCCGCTCCTTTAGAATGGCCATGGCTCGAACACCTTTTTTTTTTAAATTCAAAATGTGCAATTTCTACAGTTACTAACAACTTTACTGATTAGTAGAATTATTAATTAGAATACGCGCAATTCTAGGATGATGACCCACCTGGAAGTTCTGCAGGGAATGCAAATAGAGGAATGGCTAGTGCGATACTGGAGAATCCTGTTATTAGGAATCCGAGCCACCAGGCACCTACCCATACGTTGCTATCAGGAGTGATTCCGATCCTATAACGCCAGGTAATAGTCAACTTTGGTTGGTTACGTTTTGTGTAATTGTATTTAATTTATGTAAGTTGGTTTTAATTATAGTGCATTATAGTTTTACATCAATGTAATTTCAATAAAATCATTAGCCATTAACTAATAGTTAAGTAAATACTAATGTTTAAATGAAATGATAAGAATGAATTACTCTTCAGCCGAGATCCAGATGAAGTCGGTGTACATTCTCAGCAGTTGCCCGCCACCGACAAATCCAATTGCAGGGCCCAATGTAACCATAACGTAGTAAAACCCTACGTCAGTTGTACAATCAAACTAATTAATTGTAATTAAGACGTGAAGGAGTATGTTTTCATATTAACTGATTATAACTAAACCTGAATAGTATAAGGTTAAACAAACCAGTGTAAAGCGGTTGCATCTTGTTGGATACATTGTCATCAATGAAGGTTATGGCGAGCGTAAACAGCGGCACGGCTCCGACCCCGTGAAACAGCTGAGCCAGGATGAAGACGTACTTATAGGTGTTGAGTGAACCGGTTACTGCACCGCTGTCTTCTTCAGAACATGTCTCGTTACTCGCTGGAAGTGGACATGTGCTTGCAGCTGCAGTCTCTGGTTGCGATGCCTATGTGTGTTTTTGTCATCGGAGAGAAGTCTGTGTGAGTCGTTCATTCAGTATACAGGTGCGATTCAGTATAGTTTAAATTCACCTTTACGATTTGAAATTCTATCTTCTTAAANTAAGTGATTAGATATATGGATGGATGGATGGATGGATATGTAGATGGGTAAGTAGGTAGATAGGCAGACAGACGTATATAGAAAGACAGATAGATAGGTAGGTAGGTAGGTAGGCAGACAGACATATATAGAAAGACAGATAGATAGGTAGGTGATTAGATAGATGAATAGATAGATGGACGGATGGATATGTAGATAGGTAGGTAGGTAGGTAGATATGTAGACAGACATATATAGCTAGACAGATAGATAGGTAAGTGATTAGATAGATGAATAGATAGATGGATGGATATATGTAGATATGTAGGTAGGTAGATAGGTAGACGGACATATATAGAAAGATAGATGATTAGATAGATAAATACGTAGACAACCATTTTATAAATAGATAGGTATCAATAGGTGGATAGATAAACAGGTTATTATCACTTATTCATTCTCGGCATAGGCCACCTCGACTATAAACATATTACTAATTACTATATTATAACTTAATATGTAGAAATATTATTTAAGTTCAACTCAAGAAGATATTAACACTATGGAACTGCTAATAACAAAGCGACAAGGAAGATGCTGGGATATGGTTATACTGACAACATAACGCCCTGCAGTGAACTGGGGCAGCGCGAAAATCAGGGAACCTATGCCTAGAAGACACATTCCAGAGGCGACCCATCGCGGTTTATTGGCTCCGGGTCTCCCGCCAAAATACGAAATCGGCAGGACTGTTACGAAAGAGGCGATGTCGTAAGAGCCTATGATGATCCCGCTCTCCGTGGAACTCAACTGGTAACGCCGTTCCAGGGTCGAAATGAATACGTTGACGAATCCGTTGACCAGAACACCTATTTGACAGATGAAAATTACATCAAATTACATTAAATTTCATTTAATCATATCACACTAAAACATGAGAAGTGATACTGAGCGATACATTTTACAACTTTCAGTATTCCTTTACTTTTTCCATCATATGTAACAGTATTGTCAAAGAATTCAAGTTAACTTAAAACTGAATTACTTAACTTACGGAGGGAAAAATTAAACTGTAATTACACTAAATTCGTCTTGAAAATCCAACTTGTCAATCAATAATTTTTTTTTAAAAAAAAGATGGAATATTGCAATCAGGAAGAGTTAACAATAATATGAAACTTACCTTGAATTAGGGAAGCAAAGCAAATGAAGACGAGGTATCCTTTGATAGAGCGGAATCCCTGCAAGAACTTGGGACGGAAGCAAAACCATCCGCAGCTTCCGCCCGAGTCGTCCTCGACAAGGATACTCTCTTTCGCTGATAAATCGACTTTACTCTGCAAATCGATATAAAATATAAAGATATTATACCATCATTACTTATTGTATTCTTGTTACTGTTAAATTTGATTCTAATTAGATTACAAATTATAGGTTCAAACGTACTTCGAGTGAAGAAATCGGTACTGTCTGCGCACTATCAAAACTACTGGAAGAATTCAGTCTCTGAACGACGATCCCTTGTTTCAGGTTTTCTGTTTTGGGATCTTTGAAATCGTACATTCTCGTTCAGTCTGCAGGCCAATGGTTCAAACTAACGTTTTCGAGTACAAAGTTTGTGTTTAAATACCGATTCCTGATTCAAACCCAAGAATTTCAGATGAAATCTTCAACAGCAACGGAAACCCCGCCTCCCGACGCTTACTATTGGTAATCGGCTGAGCCAATGACGATCGTCCTGAGCCGGCAGCCATCTTATTGCCAACATTCTCACCTTGAATACGTTATCAAGGTATGGCTTATTTTGGCGGGTAATTTGAATTGTATTAAATGATGTTATAGACGTTGCCTAGTCGGCAAAGCGTCTAATAACATTCAAGCACATACTTGACACTTGTGAATGTGTTAATTGCGCTTTTATCAAAGGTGCGACACACTGCTGCGGGTCTATCTTCTGGCGGCTGAGTAGCTGATAACACATTTAAAAAAGTTAATGTTATTTAAT
>JAIQCU010001451.1:0-21096 GCA_022114935.1 Leptestheria dahalacensis
GACTTTTCCCTCTTTGCTTATTTCTATATTGTGGCGGGAAAAAAATCGGCGAGTAGTATTGTCCACTCTCACGATCGATTTATTTTCTAAAGCCTATTCTTGGGAGAATAATAATAAAAAAATAATAAAAAAAAAATCTTACCTTCTGCTGAAGGCAGACAGCAACACAAGGAACACGAGGATTCCGCCCAGCCACAGTTTCATTCAGTTTCCCTCCTGGGGACACCGAGAGACGAGCTGTCACCAAAATTCCACTGGAATTAAACACAAAGATATTTTTTCAAACTGGAAAACTGTCGATGCAATCAAAGTACAAGGACACTGTAACAACTTCTGATTTGATTTAGAGTTTAATTTTAAAAGGGAAATTACTAGGTTATTTCACAAAGTTTGACTTGATTTTCGACGAATAATTCCTGGTGTTTTACTGAAGGTAGTTTTAATTAGACAAGAAGTGGACTTGTTGATACAACTTTTGTTATTCACATTAACATTATATTTGAAACGGTAAATGTTATTTTAATTACATTCGGACTTTTGAACGGCGCCAAAAATCTGTAACATCTCTAATTAGCTATCTAACAAGTAATATGAATAAGTATAATTACGTAATAGTTAAGTAATATCTCTAATACTCTGTATGGGGGACAGTCGTACTATGCAATTCCTGAACAAGTAATTGACACATACTGCTAACGCTCAGGCTTTCACAGGAAAATAGAAACGTCTGATGATTATTGACACACAAGTTTCACTGTGTCCGCCAGGGAGAGGTCACACACTGTATCCATAGAGATTCACTAAACTAAACAAAATCAAACAAGCAACAGAAGAAAAAGTAAACCGTTCCTCTTACAGGCAAAAACCAATAGAAATGCCGGTATCAAAGGTAGTGGATATTTATTTAATTTTATCTACCTCTGTATTTATCAATTTATGAATTGTATTTACATATCTTATCTATCTGGTTATCTGTTTATCGGACTTATCCATCCGTCTGTCTGCTTATCTGTCTATCTACCCATTTATTTATTTATCTATCTATCTGTATATTTATCTATCTATATATCTGTCTATCAACCTATTATCTATCTATCTACCTATCTAACTAACTAAATAACTAACTAACTAACTATCTATCCATCTGTCGATCTCTCTATCTATCTACCTATCTATCTACCTATCTATACATCTGTCTATCTATCTACTATCTCCCCATCTAGATCTCATAATAATCTCGTTCTTATAGTTGCTCACAAAATCAACAACAACATAGTAACAACCCTTTATACTTTCGACATTAAAACAAGGAAACCAAACTGCTGCAAGGATTGACTGGAGGATCACCGCCGGGGTTATGCCATTTTGCCCACAAGCAGACGCAAGTAAATTAGAGCGCACATGATGGTGGACATCGATAAACACGAGCCCACATACAGAAATGAGGGATCGTCAACGGTTAGAGGGTGATGTGAGCAGCACAGTGACTACTAAATATGAGCGGCATTTGCACGAGCACGTAACCGCAGCTATACAGAGCAAGAAGGCTTCCAGTTGCCAGGCCAAAAGGGATCATGACAGGGCGATAAAAGCTTATCGACATGTCGCCGGAATGTCACTTAATGTCAAACAATAGACCGGGACGCCGGGACGGTTAAAGCAACCTCCCCCCTTCCTTGGAAAACTATAAGGGGTTTAATGGGTATCCAATGAAAGTTACGTGCGTCATAGTGTAATACATAATAACAGTTATGACAACAATCTAATTATAATCTCTCAATATTACAATAAGCAGCTAAAGATTCACAGTACATCCACAATGAGTATCGTAAGCATAAAAAACCAAACCCAAAAAAGGCAACAAGACCCAACTATACAAAAGCTATACGAACGACATGCCAACCCTATCGGGGAGCGTGAAGTAATACCAAAGCATGGTTGCTAATATACAGTAAAAACATTCAAAATAGAAAAACTTCTACTTCCTTTTCTCAAAAATTAAGATTTAGATAGAAAAACCCTGCTGCAAAGTTTCACGCCAAGTGCACGAGCACGGAACCAAGCATCGACAGTTAAAAATACTGCAAAGATTACCATACCCTCAGTTCTTCTAACTTATTCATTCTTTCATACATTAATCAAGTCTCAATGGCCGCTTTATAATATTTGACGTAATTATCCAGAATGACAATAACTACTAGTAAACTATTCATTTGAATAGGATAACAGCTTAGCTCTGTATTCACTTACTGAACTTGACTGACTGGAACAAGGTTGGTATTCTGAAGCCTTGAATACTTAACGAGGCATCAGTGTCTTAACTAACAGACTTAGCTATCCACCCAGCTAACTAACTTTCAGTCTACTTAAGACGGGCTTTCATACTGAGTTTCCAAAGGCATTTCCTGTTTTAAGTTGAACTGATCTAACGTTCGGCACTTGTACGCGGAGAAAATGAAGACTAGAAAAGGTAAACTGAAGATAAGGTAATAGACAATAGACTATAAAAGGCCCCCCAGTTGTGCTGTAATGAGGGAGCATGTTAAAGCCCGGGCCATATAAGCTACAGGCCATAATATAGAAGCCTCATTACAAGCTACTGGTTCCATAAGGAAAAGATACCACGGCCCCAGCCCAAAAATTGAGAGAAATGTTGGCCGCCGGGCAGTACTTTGTTAACTTCGAGGCTTGTGTTTACGCCGTTTCCACGATAAAACCCAACACAGGCTAAAGCAAAATAATAAATTTAACAACTGCAAGCAAACGCGTAATGATGTGTACGAGTCTGGAGCAAAACAAAGGAGGTCTGAATGATGGGAGGTTATGATGATAATTTGTAATCTTTAGGATTTTATTTTGTCCAAATTAATCAATCGATTTCAATGAAACTTTACGAGTGTATTAAGTACCATTCATTCTACACTCCGCATTTTTTGGTTTGCTATACCTTGGAAAATGTGGGAGCAGTAAGCAATCAACTTTCACCCAGCAAGAACCCTTTTTTTGGCTCTAGACTCTACCACTGTTATCTGGCGGTTCAAATAATTCAGGAGTTAATTATCCCCAGATTTCTTGTAAATATCACCCAAGCATTAAATTTAAAAAAATAAAAATAAATTAGATAGATAAAAAATTACGTAGTCGTTTAAGTACAAAGCGCATCATACTAAATACGATGTAATTGTTACTGTAACGATATTACGTAATTTATAAGCTGACTGTATGACGGCAACAATACTGTGAAACGGAAATCCATACGGCATTAAAGAAAATATTATTATCTATTAATTTAAAAGATTGGAAGATATTTAGAATGGAGATTAGCCGGGTCCTTCTTACATTCTACCAAATCAAGCGTACCAAACACGTATGTTGGAGAGATAGCACCGACAAACGTGGAAAGTTTCATGTAACTTTCCCCCCTTTTAAGTTGTATATTTGTCAATGCGCACAGGAATCCCTGGATGGCAACAGACATCAAAAGCCGTTCTTGTGATCTTCCCAACGCACTTTCCAAATAGGTTTACAAACATTTGTGTAAAAAGAATCTCCTCTATACAAAACATACAAGAGTCATAAAGCAGACCGAACACACAGAGACGGTCATCACTAAAGAAACGCATTAAAGGTATTCCATTAAGAAATTTCGGTGTTGCATGAAGACCTTAGAAGCTGATTATTTCGTCTGCAAAAGCAGGTACAGTCTACAGCAATGAAAAAAGGGTTCCTGCTGGGAAACAGTTGATCGCTTATGCCACCCACATTTGCAAAAATGTAGCAGGCAAAAAATATACTGAGCAGATCTAGTCACACTTGATGCACTCGTAAAGTTTTGTTCTAATCGATTCCTTAGTTTTGTCACAATAAAATCCTAAATGTTACGAATTACTATAATTCCCCACCGTTCATGGCCCAACGATGGATAGATGGACGAACGAATGGATGGATTGATGGTCTGATAGAAAGATATAGATAGATAGATAGGTAGATAGATAGATAAATAGATAAATAAACAGACAGATATAGTTGGTTAGATTAGAAAGGTAGATTAACAGACACAGACAGTTGGATGGATATTAGATAAACAGATAGACAGACATATAGATAGATAGATAGATAAATAGATAGGCAGATAGACAGACAGCTGGACAGCTTGACAGATAGATAGATACATGGATAGAAAGCTAAATAGATAGACAGGCAGATAGATAGGTAGATAGACAGGTAGACAGACAGATAGATAGACAGATAGATAGAAAGAGAAATATATAGACAGATACATAGATCGATAAATAGGTAGACAGATTAGATATATAGATAGGTAGATAGATAGATAGACAGCTAGATAGATATATATAGATAAACAGACGGACGCACAGACAATGAGATGGATATACAGGTAGACAGACAGAAAGATAGGTAGATATATTTCAGGCTCTAGACTGTACTGTGTAAAAAATAATTCTAGTAATTACGGATAGANTCAGCTTATCATTAGCACTGCAAGTATAATCAATAACAATGGCAGCGTGTAGCATTACGAACCGAACAGACTATTTCAAGAATAAAAGACAGGGAGGAAAAAGAAGTTTCAAAGTCGTCAAGGCATATAAAACTGCGTTTCATTTTCCTGCTGCTTATACTGAAAAAGGCAACTTCAAAATTTCATCCATGTGCGTTGAATACTCAATGGGTAGCAGCCGTTTCCATTTCTTCTGAGGGATATCTCTTTTTCTTGGCTTTTCTTCCCTTGTCCGACTCAATACCGAGAGATCGATATCTGTATCCATTAACACGAACTCTTAGTATCAAAAGAAGAAAAAGCCAGCAGCTTTGTTTCTATTCGAGCCAATATCCCTCTCTTTTCGCGTACAAGTTAGGCCTGTGCTTGTTGTATTCAACGCACGTTGTTGCACTTTATTACCGCAATCTATTTATATGATTAACTATCGACCAGTTACTATTCGCTTTTCACTTACTTAATTAGTTATCAATGACTATATCGATCGACGAATCCTTTCATCTCGAATTACATGAACTGTAATTAAACCCTAGCGCGTATTAACGGGTACATAGATGTTTCAAACCTATTGTGTTGAATGTAACTGTACCAGTATAAAGAAGGAGAAAACCAACAAACGCAGAAAGTAAACTTGAGACACTGTTGAAAGTTACACACCCTTGGCATATTTCTTGCTTAAGGATCGAAGACAAGGATCGTTCATCTTGTCTTTATCAGAACTGTGGCAGCGGATAAAAGGGGATGAAGACGAAACCAATATAAGGGAGCAACCACGGCTGGGGCCCCCGTATCTTCCTGGCAAGGGCAACAGGTAGCTAAAGATGGAACTTAATGCACCCGCCTAGACTCAAAATAGGCAGATAAATCGTAATTAACCTGGATATTGCCAGCACTGTGGACAACATAAGATACGGGATCAAATCCTTGTCACATAGATCCTTCCTAAAGAGGCACGCAACTGAAGCTAACCAAATGAGAACGACCCATTCGATCTGCGCACAATAGGCCTTGCAACAGACGTCTGCATAGCACTCTCTTCTAAAGACATTCTTCAAGTTTCCCCGTTCCCATGACGACAGAAGCTGTAACGATGTCCACGGTTAGAAAAAACTACGTATGCTAGAACTTGTTATTGGGCAATTCAAATGCTTCCAGAAGAAGATTTTTCGCAACATTATGATCATGGTGTGAAATTCGTTACAGTTACATAGATTCACTTAGAATTATCTACAATCGCACAGTACTTTTTGGCCAAGTTTTTGGGTCTTTCAAATATTTTACTATCGGTTTAAAACCCGAGCTATGACAGTCGTTGTGTGGCCATAAGTTGCTGTAACCCGTCATTCGAATGCTGTTTTTTCTTCCTCTTGTAATACTTGGAAGGCAGCGAAGGCAGGGACATAGCCAGGGCTTTGCATCCTTTAACGTTATCAGGCAAATCCCCTTTGGACAATCTCGCGGCGGTTTAGTCTGATCGAAGCAACCGATACAACAGTAACAAAGTCGACCATTCTGGCTGGGTTATCCGTGAAATTGGCCAGTGCGCTACAAGTCTGCAAAAAGGATCGTCGGGGAAAAAGCCACACGAGATGGTCTACTCCTAAGCATTTTATGTCCAGAATCGAGGGCATCGTTTCAAGTATCAAATTCCTATATAGGGTCACGCTCACAAGGAAACGACTCAATGTTACTGCAAGAGACGCCGCGACGAGGGAAAAGATGAAAGGAAGTAACTAAGTTAAAAGTATTCTACAGAGAGAAACACGACAAAGAGAAAGAAGAAGAAAGAAAAGGGTAATCGTACGCAGTGTTGCCTTGAATAGTCCCTAGAGGAGAGCCATATTGAATATTACCTTGATATTATGAAGGAAAGGCGTACGTGTAAAAATTATGTACAGTCTGGATCATCAAGAAAAGGGTATGAAATGGGAAAAGGTTTTTAGTAAATATCTCGAAAAGTATGTACCGGATAGCTACGCAAACAATTGTGAACGTAGGTCAACTAAAGCTTGCTGTGACTCCAAACTTTCATTAGGTTTGAGTCACTAGTTTCGCCATAGTAAAATTTCAATACGTGGAAGTAGCACTATGCGATGCTCCATTCTTTTCTGATCTAGACTGTACTTGTTAATTTGGTCAGGAGTCTGAATGTTAAACCAGATAGCCAAAACAAGGTTCTGTTTCATTGTCAAATAAAAAAAGGTATACATGTATGAGAATAGTAGCTCGTTTAAAAGGCATCAAGCGTATAATGAATTATCAATACTTTTATATGCACAGTGCGGTAAGGCGTGTGTGTGTACGTCGCATGTGCTTCCTGCATGAGAGAGAAGAAAAACAAAGCCATCCAGCATACTGGTGAATTATTCATGAATACGCGTGATGAAATTTCAATCAATTTACCGATACAAATTGAAATACAATACACGTCAATTCGATAAGCAAGCGCTACACACACCCCGGTGTTGAGCCCCCAGCCGAGTGGCGGTTGGTCTTGTTTAATGCAGAAGGGCTTATACGAGCCCGTAAAAAGTTATCAAGTACAGTTGCACTCGTAAATGTTTAATCCTCCCCCCTAGCTTCTTGCATAGCATGCGGTATGGCTTTTCATGTACTCCGTCTATGCGCATCACGTATGTTGGCAAACGTCGCCTGTGAATTGCGTGTCAGCGATGCGTTTCACGTGACAAAGAACCTGTGCCCAATATTCCCTTTCTTCACCGCTAGTCCTCACGTGAGGCCAACAACTCTTGGCGGTTCTCCTCCGGCTACCCAATTCAACTAGGCGTTGAGTAATCAAAGCCTTGGTACGATGACTCGACATCCCGCTACAAGCCGTCTCGCTATCTTACGTCCTGTTGGGACTCGTGGCGGCTCAGCACTGACCAGTCATATACTACTCGTGTACAATCACCGAATCACTGGAAGTTTGCCACTTGCTTACGACCGACGTCACCTAGAAGCCAGCACGGATTGTTTCCGCAAAGCCACAGTTCGATTTAGCTTCAAGTACGTTTTCGTTCAACAGTTTCGTACGAATCTACTAATTAATCTTTGGACAGCGTTATAATACGTAGCTCTGGCCAGTCATATACTACTGAAGGACAATAAAAAAGGCGTTGCCTAACAACTTTATCAGAGATCCTATTTCAAAAAGAAAGTTCATGGTAACTCCATTTAAGTTCCAGCATGTTAGACTCAAGCACGGGGGCTCAACATTGGACATGCAGAATGGCAAGGTCCAGTCATATACTACTGGAAGGGCCCGTCCGCTGCCGAGCGACCACCGGCTCTAGGGAAATATTCACCCGGCTAACAACTCGCTGACAGTGCATGGTCGACCATTGGCATTTATCCGCACAACTCAAGAGTTGCATCGCCCTGTAAATGGACTTGCATATGACGGTGAGGCTCACTAGTGATGCTCATCTTGTAGTAGAGCTTCATCAAGTGGAGTGGAGCTGTAACTTGTTTTCCATGGGTTGGGGAAAAAATGACACCGGGAAACTGCCTCGGAGGAAACATTGCAAAGCCTTGCCCTGAGGGCAAATGCAGCCCTCGGGCAACGTGCAATGCATAGGTAAACGCTGGCTAATCGTATTAAACGATCTATTGCCCCCATTGCCACACTCCTTGGGGGGCGGGGGGAGACGCCCTGACTTAATGTCTTGTTTCGACCCAGCTCCGTAACGGATGGCCTCTTGTACTGCTTCTCTGCATCCCAGTCGCAACTCTTTCCTGAAAGGGCTTGCCGCTATCAATAAAACGTTCACTTATTTGTTCTAACCCTCCACGACGTGAGTTATGCCGGATTCAACGGGTTATCTAGGTGCTAGGTAAATAAACTTGTAACCTTCACCACTTTTTCCCTCTGCTAACTACTCAAGATAAATGCCAGGTAATTTCACATATAAGCTTAAGATAACAAGAAGCTAAATCGACATCCCAGCGAGGAACCGACTTTCTAGGTTACGAACTTAAAACAAGCTAGACACGGGACTTTTCGACTGCCATCTAGCAGTTACCTGGCAAACCCCTAAAGTGGCAGCTACTACACTTCTTACTGTCAATACAGGAAACACCTTTCCAGCGGTAAAACGGTATACTACCACGTGTACGGCCTCCATCCAAGGCTATCGCTTGATGAAAAATTGCCTCAGTTCTCCATTAAGGATCCCGAGCGATGGCTCGCTGCACGAGAGCAGTAACAGTAAACATTACAGCGTTAGTTATGACACTGCTCTTGTGACTGCTATACGGTATCAATACCTGGTGCTTCGCAGGATCTTAATTTCATCTGAAAGCGTAGGCGATGTTGTACCATGTTAGTACGTTCTAGCGCCACCAATGTTCTTGCGAGATGCTCGTAAGCCTTCTTTCATCTTGATTGCATAGACAGGGTTAGATTAACCAGCTTGGCTACATGGCTAGACTAGGTATCTTAGCGCCTATTACTTTTCGCACACAATGAACGAAGGCCGAGTTTGAGCTGCCCTTACTTTCAGTGATACTTCTTCCAGCGGACTAATCTATATTATCATTGCCAGCAAATTAGCCAGAGTGGCCGGCATCATTAAGTTATACAGGAGTGGGGGGTATCATCTCTAACCGTTAAGATGAAACAGATACAGCACACGGTGTACTACACGCTTCAGGAATCCTAGCGCTGAGCTTATCGTGCAAGTAAACCTGATTAGAGGCACGGTCGTATCCACGACCTTTACATTGGCAGACGGGCTTTTAAAAGCCGGCCTTTGGGAAATCAGCATCTTTCAGGCTATGGGACCCGGCTGTGACTGAACTCAATTGGGCAAAGTCTAACACCCGGACTCCACACACATCGGACAGTCGACGTTCTCAATATTTTCCAAATTCAGCTTTTGCCACCGACTTGCACCGAAAGAAGCTAAAGCAGAAAAAGAGGTCCGGCAAAAAAAACGAGGATACAATAAAAAAAGGGGGAAGTAGGAAAAGTGTGGTACATACGCGGAGGAAAGAAGAAATTGAATTTTCAGAAAAATTCCCCTCCTCTCTCGCCCCTACAAGTCTCAACTTAATGCAATTGAAAGGCTGTCTGTAAAAGCTGACGTTGCATTTATATAACGAAAAAAACGCCCGTTTCCCATTCAACTGCAGGTAATTTTGCATGAAAAGCGGCCTTCGGGGAGCTCGGTTCGTTCGAAACGGGCAAAACAGGGGTCGTGGAAAACGAGCCCGAAAGAAATAGATAAAGAGGAGAACAGAAGGAAAAGACAGAGAGGGAGGAAAATTATTTTTTTGCCCCCCCCCGTGTTCTTCCAGTCCGGGATTCTAATTTGGCTAGCATAGAGGGCGCAATGGGAGCCCAACTCATTTACGTGGAACATGGTTTCTAATTGAGCTCTAAATCTAACGCTTCTCCGAGGAGTTGGCCAGAGAATATCTAAGGTATAAAGGGAGGCAATGAGGGGGAAAGGCAAGGCTAAACAGATGCTGCAAACTTGGACACGACCATCTCGATGATATAGCGCTGGTTATGAGGAGCCATACACTTGCAATTGGGCTTCTATTGCCCAAAACAGTGGAGAGCATACATCAGCTCGCTCTGCTCTCCAAACCGTTCTCCCTCTCCCTCTCTCTCTCTCTGTCTCGGCTAAAATTATAAGACCAACAAAACAAAAGACAACAAACGGCCGCCAAAGACGCACACACAAATGCAACTTGCTCTTGTAATGACATCAACTGGCGCAATAAAACCCGATTATTTACTGGCCCCTTCTTTATTAGAACCATCGCTCGCAGAATGTTACTCTTGTCTTCCCGCGCTTTTCTTCCATCCCTCTGTACAGACGGATCACGTTTTGTTGTAGAACGATGCTTTTACAGTTCCGTGACCAGTACAACCACCAACTATATAGCGAATTTATATTTATAACAATTAGATTATAATAACTAATAAGCTTAGTAATAATAACTATGTAAATTGTTTACTACATTTTAGAAAAACAGTGGATTACAAAATTATTCTGCGAATCCAAAACAAGAGGTCGGTGCAAAAAAAGAGGAATAAAATCGACAAACAATCGAATCGATGGTTTCTCCTATTGAGTTACATAAAGCACAGTTTGTCAATAAAATTATAAAAACTGTTTATTATGTGTTGAGTTGCACATTATTTTCGTGTGGCTCGGATTTCAAAACCCTTAGACTGAGAGCAGTAAAACTGGTTTCCAGAATGTTTCATAACTGTATGGTTTTACTTGCAAACAGTTGCAAATATGGTCATCTACGAAATTTCACCTGTCACGGTAACTTTTCATGCAGTTGAACTTGCAGCATCAGGCACGCTTTACTGTCTATTCATCGAGGCAACCTGACTAAACTATATCCCACACTTAAAAGCTTCGTTAAAAATGCAATCAATTTCCAGTCAACTTCAAGCTTCGCCAAGCTGTGATTATTACAATTGCCATCCGCGAGGACAAATTCGTCCCCGCGTCCTGGAAAACGGCTTCAGGACACGGCACATTAAGCTGGAGAAGAGTCCTGGAATGGAATGACACATCGAAAATGAACGATTAAAAGGGAGTGCTCTTGCTGTATGGAAGAGAGAAAGAACTACGAAGAGTGTGGGAAGCGCACAAAAGGGAAAAGACAGACAGAGAGAGAGAGAGAGAGAGAGTAAATAAATGAGGAGCGTTTGCTTAATTTCACGAGTATTCAGCTTCATGCTTGATTCCCGCTCTCTTCTGCTTCGTTAACCAAAAGCCCGTTACTCTTTCGCAGCAAATCGGCAACAGTGCAAGTTCAAAGTGGCATGAAAATAGTTCAAGTCGTCTCGGCATCCGCGTCCTGTCGCTTCAGTTCTCTTCATCTCCCCCTCAGCACACCTTCTCTTATGAAAGCACCAATTACTCACATTTCAGCAAACCCAAAACATCGAGCTGAAGATACCAACTCATCAATTTGCAATGAGAAAACCAGATCAATGTTTACAGCTCCATTCAGTTTTCGCCTACTGTCGCTGAGCGAGTTGCACCTAGTTATCTGTTTCATATCTAGAGGAAGGTGTGAAGTTATACAGTCTAGAGAAACAAAAAGGGTTTTACTGGGGAAAAGGTGATTGCTTATTGCTCCCACACTTTCAAAGATGTAGCAACCCAAAAAAAACTGAGTCTAGAATCAATAGTACTTAATACAGTCACAAAGTTTCGTTTAGATCGGTTCGTTAGTTTTGATAAAATAAAATCCTTCCGATTTGACATTTTCATAATTTCCCATCATTCAGATCCCGTTTAAACCGTACGTCAAAAAGTATTTATATGACTCGTTTTAATCACAGACCTGTAAGCTATGTGCTAGCAACAATGGTATACACGGCTATTAACTTGTACATGTATTTAATTTACTTGTATTTAAACATACATCACATTTTGTGCTATTTCGTTCAAAGGGGCTTATATATTGTAACGTCACATCACGTGACTCCATAAGGATCTTTGTGCGAAAAACACGCTGAAAATATACAAATTTCTGCACGGAAAAGACACGATGATTAACTGATGGTCATACTCGTCAAGAAGGCTGATACTTCAAAAGCGTATGCCCTGTAAGCGCAGTAATGTATACAATACTCATTTACATAAATTGTATATTGTTTACATTATTAGGTGAGCATGTGCTACAAAATTTAACATATGCTAATGATGCACAATTACAATTAAGTTATATATTGATATAGATTATACAATACTGTTTTGAGCGCCTTTGGAAATATCACTCAAAACTTATTTACTGTCCTTATCCAGTGGAGTGAAAAGCGACAGTGACGTGATAGTCAAGTAATTCGCCCGTTTTTTAAAAGTAAATTTTAATAAAAACGGCGGCACCCTCAAGAAATCTAATATGTCCCTGACACGATACCATCTTATAGGTCCGGTATAATATCTTCTATTGCAAAGTTGAAGGGTATATGGAAAGTTAACATTGGACAAGTACAATAACATGTAGACGACGCGGCTGTTTCTGCTTGAATCGATTTCGCTTTCCAAATGAGGACCCGGGCTCGAGCCAAAGTCCAACACGGACGTTCGATAAGCTAATAGACACTTGGTGTTGGCCGTAAGCTTAGGTACCAACTGCGGACGGTATCATCCGGAGCGCACGTTCGCTCACTATTGCCGCTTGACGAACGATATCTAGGAGAAGGGAAACGACGGGCTGACTGGCGAGGGGAGGATAGGGCGAGGGGGATGAAAGGCATCAGTAGCACACACTTCTAGTTGCTAGGCGTTGTGTGAAAAAGGCGATATTAAGCAAGGCGGATCAAGTGTGTGCCGCCCTTTTGGTCGTATCAAATATAATCAACCGCGGCGGGCAAAAATGGATCGAGGGGGGAGGCTAGTATGACGTGGTGCCATTTTTTTCACTTGAACATAACAATTGCTGGTCATCGCGATGAGAAATGGTGCCACTCTCTTATACTAGTGGACAACTAAGAACACACACCAGTCCTCTTTGATATTTTCCAGGATTTCTACTCGACTTTTTGAAGGCGGTGTGGTTCCTTTGGCCCACTTTACTGCTGTTGCTGTTTGTATGTGAGTCTTCCATCTTTTCTTTTTTTTGGGGGAGAGGTCTCAGCCGGGTTCATTTCTTTCTTGGTTCGAAGAAGAGTGTGTAGTAACTTGACTTGCCAGAGTTATTACAAGCAATGCTGCACATGTGGCCACGTTTCGCTATGGCCAAGGCTTAAGCCCAAAGACGAAAATGTTACACAACCCTAATACAATGTTAAATGGAGCCGAAATGCTTCCATTAAATCTATCGTTAGCAGCCCAAAGAATCCACTAGCTTCTACAACGACTGTCTTTATTTTCCTCGTCTCAATGTACATCTATAAACTTTTCCCTACAGTTAGTTTTGCTTCAAATGCACCGAGCACTTGCCAATCTGAAATAGGAATAGTAGTTAATCGACTAGCTAGCAGGAGTGCAAGATCAAGCAGGCCATTTGGTACAGCTAATGTTTGATCCCTGGTATAGTTATCCAACTTGCTAACAGGACTGTAAGTAGGAACAGCAGTTAATCGACTAGCTAGCAGGAATCCAACTTGCTAACAGGACTGTAAGATCAAGCTGGCCATAAGCTAATCTTTAATCCTAGTATAGTAGTTAAATGACTTGCTAGCAGGACTCTAACGGACGAAACAGGCCGTTGGTAAAGCTGATCTTCGATCCCTAGTATAGTAGTTATTTGACTTGCTAGCATGAATGTTAAAGTTGTCCAGTTAACTTGCTAACAGGACTGTAAGATCAAGCAGACCATTGGTCAAGCTAGTCTCTAATTCCTAGCTAGTCGAATTGCGAACAGTCCCTGGTGTGCACGCGACAACCCCTTCTACTTAGTTGCACGTAGGCTAGGTTGAATGTGTATTTTACTAACCGAAGTTTGCACTAGGAGTTTGTAAAAACCAAACGTTTCCTCAAGTTATCGATACTTTTCCATTGGCCTTCTACAGATATTCTTCCTACAGAAACAAGGCCAATAACCATGCTAGTTAATCGACTTGCTAGCAAGGGTTTAAGGATCAGGAGGCCATTAGTGAGATAGTTTCTAGTAAGCCCCTAGTCTTCAGTCGCTTATGTGCAATTAATATTTTTAGTAAGCTAGGTTGACTTGTAGCATTTCAGTAGCCTGCTATCTTCTATAACAAGTTTATCTTCCAAATCTCTGTATATCCATGCCCTTTTTACACTGGATTCAAGTAATTCCAACAAGGATACTATTTAAGCTACTCGCTATAAGGACAACAGTTTAAGCAGGCAACTGGTATGCTAGTTTCTAGTCTCTGGTAACTGACGACGGCACGAGTTAGTACCGGGTAAGCTGGGTGCGATTACAGCATTCCAATAGCCACGAAACTCAATAACTTCTGAAAAGACATTGTCCACTTTCGCAAGTTCAATCGACCAGGTCAATGTTTACCTGTGGGTTTTAACCACTTGTTATTTCAGGTATTTATGTATATCAGTTGGAACGGTTAAGCTGTTAAGCAAGCTAGCAACCCTTGTCACTAATTAGATAGCATTACCTTATCTAGCTAAGAGCAAGTACGCGCAAAGCAAGCAATCCAGTAAATTGGTAGGGTTATTAACATATTGATAAGTTTGCCAAATGAATAATACTCTGGTAAGACACTGTATAAGCTGCTTAAACAATCTAGGCGATTGATCAGCAGTATTACAACTTCTATAACTAATACTATCCCTAGTACTGAAGCAGGTAACTAAGTAGTGACAAAGATATCCGGCACGGTATACGTGATAGTTAAGCAGCAGATTACCAGCTAAACTTTAATTCGGTTAAAATTAAATATTATTTGCGTTAATTAGTAGAAGCTACGCAGGGCTAGCAAAGTAGTACGCGAAATCCTATGATCGTTAGCTAACTTGGCTAGTTAGTGATCGACTGTGTTGTAAAGTTGGATATTAAACATGGTAGCATGATGCTGAAGTTTACTTCGTGCTTTGAGTAGTTACCAGTGTTGAACTGTTTTCTATACACAGAGCAGCTTAGGTGGAACTAGATAGCTGACTACAGTAGCAATCAAAGCAAGTCAGCTAGTATAGCAACCTAGTAAAACACCAAGTTAGCGACTACGCTAAATGAACTTCAAAGTTCTACAATTAGCACAGATTCACGGTCGAAAATGATTAAATTTCGTACAAACAAAACAAATCCGTAATTAGAGACTTATTTTCTAGTGAATTAACAATAGATCTTCATTGAATGCATCAGCTCCGATATAGTTCCATTACGTTATCAATAACTGTAAAGGTTACATGCTATTAAATGATGACGTTAACGATTGACTCATAAACTAACATGCAAAGCTATAAGCTGTGTTTGATCACTTGATGCTTACGGTTCATCAGCCAGCATTTACGAAAACCAATCTAGGTAACAGCTAAGTAACCAGGTCGGCTAGTAATTGCACTCAACAGAGCTTTGGGGCGAATATTCAAGGGAAAATAGGTGTATCATACGTAAATACTAAAACGGGAATGACTAGGATAGACTTGTTTTTATCACTTCAAAAAAACAACAACACTGTATTTCTAAAAGTTACAAGTAGCGGCGAGTTAGATCATAAACCAAGTCCTGTCGGTGATAGATGTTGTTCTTCAATCTAGCTAAGTAATCGAATTTCCTACGTATAATACAATTCTATAATACGATATAATAAAACATTTGGTTATAATGATCCATAACATAACAATATTAATATAATATGATGCAATGGCTAATACATTGTATTACTGTACTACTATTGTACTATTGTTATACTATTATACTATATATTATATTACTATATTATATTATATTATATTATATTATATTACTATATTATATATTATACTATATGTTACTATTACTATACTATTGTACTTACTGTACCTCGTATTTTATTTAACAATATCGTTATAATACAGTACATCAATAAATAACGCCATTTCTCATATAATGTAATTATGTATTAATATGTATACATATATATAATGATTAGTATTGTAATAATATGATGGTGGCTAATATATTGTAATAGCCTATAATACACCTAGTATTCCGTAATACAACAATATCACTATGACAGAATACAGCAATAAACAACGCCATTTTTGAAACACTATTTATACAATACAATATATATTAATATAACAATTGCATCAATGTATAAAACGCCTATCATTTTACGACACAATAGTATTATTACGATATGGAAACGAATTCATAGCCCCACAAGACAAATTGTTGCGTAATGATACACATGCGTGAAGTATATAGCTTATAATAGATTCGGTAACTATTTAATTTAGAACTGTATAACATATAATGCACTTATTACTATTACATTTATTACTTATTATACATATATTTTAAATATACAAGACGGTATAGCAATAGATAGCCCAAAAAGACGAGCTGATACCTAATAATAAACAGGTTGAATTATAAAAGCTTTTGATAGATTCGCTACTTGTTTGATTTAGAGCCGTAATAAACCGGGTGTAATGACGGGCAAAGACCGTATACCGTACACAGGACACAAAGAAGGAAGAGAAAGAGGAGGTGGAGGAGGATGAGTTTGGTATTGATACAGAAATCGCGGGATTTCACAGGGATCTTATGAGAAGCGAACATAAAAGCCGGCATTCCTCACGCGCAATTAATTTCTAATCAGAAAGCATCGCAGAGATAAACTCGAGCGGAATCAGTTTCAAGGGCTCAAAATACCGTGCACAAAAGCGACAAACTACGCGACACAGTCTCAGTTCTCTCTAAAGAAGCTTAGTCAACATTGATCTACTATTTCGTTAATTAGCTTAAATTTAATCACCTCATCATTCTTTTATAATCCAATCATATTTTAATAAAGTCATAGAATATAATAACGTTATTTGATATTTTTTTCGAAATGAATAACTATTTGACGCGTTCAGCTGTTGGGTACAATTTCTGAGCTATATCGATCATCGGAATTTGTATTTCGAATTTAGAATTATCTTAACTATTGTGTTGATTTAGTTAAGTTCTCTTCACCTTTTAATCTAAACAGCAGTCGATTAGCAAGCTGTTATCAAGCTCTGTTGCAAGTTTTAATTACAAACACCACATCGAGAAACCCATATGCGAAACCTCTGTTTTTAATTAGTTCATTTTTCCGCCGTAAATTTACTCATTAAACGGGGCGGACACCAAGACAGGGAAATTCATTTTTCCCCATCTATTTTTTCCTCACCCACAGGGACGTCGTGTATCCCTTTTTATTGCACAAGTACAGCTTTGGAACAATTAAAAAGAAAAGGGTTCGTGCTGGGGAAAAGTTGATTGCTTATTTCTCCTATGACTATCAGAGCTATTGCAGCCCAAAAAATACCTAGAGTAGACCTAGTAGCAGTTAATACATCTGCAAAGTTTCGTTGAAATCGGTTTGTTAGTTTGGTCAAAATAAAATCCTAAAGTTTTAGAAATTACAATAATTTTCCGCCATTCAGGGCCCTTTTTTGTGCTCCACACTGTACGAGTAAGGTACACACATATGAATCTTACGAGTCTCATAAAGTACTCGTATTGTAATAGGAGAAACAATGCTGTAGCCCTCGCACCACCAAAATTGCGTCTTGGCCGACAAACAATAAGCTGAACGGCACGGGCCCTACTTAATTTGCAACTCCCTTAAGGGCGTAACACACACTCCATGGTGAAATTCCTACTGTATAGAAACAGCCTCTCCATTGTGTAAACTCAAATTCTATTTCATTTCATTCGATTCGAGCACGATTAAAAAACACGAGAACCAAAGTCGATTCCTGATACCAGTTTTGTTCAATTCTACAGCGGACATTACGGCCTCTTCATTGATCAATCTAGGTAAACTGTATTGACGAAATAGCAAACGATGAATCCATTAAGACTTTACGCAAGGCAAGTAAGTTGTACTTGAAAGGGGGGAGGGTAGCAATAAGAAGATAATCTCAAGTTTGCGCAAGTCGCCTTAATTTCTGTGTCAATACAAAGTTGGTCTTTGGTCGAAAGGGTAGCAAAACGCTCGCCAACTTGCAAAGGATTCTAAAGTTGTCCTTCAAGATGCATTTGATACAAAGGTGAACTGCTTATCTGCAAATTGTTCGCCTGGCTACCAAACTTGGATACACTCTCTAGTGTCAAACAGAAAACTTTATACACATTTCGAGGGTTTCCTCCCATAAAATACCAACTTCCTCAAGTTCAAAATATAATTACAATTAACAATGATAAAAATAAGTAATAATGATTAAATAGAATTAACATTAAATCGTCATATCTCTTAGTCTGGTATTTATCAATTTATAAGATTTTTTTTTCATTAATCCGCCGCTAATTCTTTGGTTTCTCTTTCTTGTTTTAGTNAAAAAAATCAAAGAAAAAAACTAAAAATACGCGTGTAGCACACCAGAAATAACTAGAAATCCTCGAAATCCAAGTATTAATGTTATTGTGTAAAACTTACATAATCTGAGCTTAACAATAATCGCTATCTGAACTGAGAAAATTAATGTACTTAGTTTTAATAACAGATACATAGATAGACAGATAGACAGATAGTTAGACAGATACGTAGACAGATAGATAGATAGGTAGATGAATAGATGGATAGATAGATAGATAGATCGTTAGATTGACAGATAGATAAATGGATAGATAGGTAGATAGATAGATCGTTAGATTGACAGATAGATAAATAGATGGATAGATGGACATAGATAGATAGATGGATGGTTGGATAGGTAGATAGATAGATGGATAGACAGATGGATAGATAGACAGATAGATAAATAGATAGATAGATAGATAGACATAGATAGATAGATAGATGGTTGGATAGGTAGACAGATAGATGGATAGATAGATAGGATAGATAGATGGATAGATAGACAGATGGATAGATAAATGGATAGATAGATAGATGGATAGACAGACAGGTAGATAGAGAGAGAGAGGTAGATGGTTAGATGGATATTTTCAGTCCATATTTAACAGACTATGTCATATTTACACACATACACCTTAATACACGATACATAGATTCATCATTTGTAAACACTATATCTACATATAATATATAATAATTTTAACTACTGTATAGATATTATTACTGTAAATAAATAATAATTATTTGAAAATAGAATTGTAAATAATTACTAAATTATTACTGTAACATAACTACGGTAAATGTAAATTACCGTAAAAACTTATTCAATTTACACGAATAAACAGACCGAGACCCTTTACGAAGAATAGACTCTACAGCGGGCAGACTTCATTACGCATATTGCATGAATATGTAGACAATTGAATATACAAAACAAGCCAGGGAAACTTAATTCGCTTTTAGCGAGATGAGTTCACGGTCTAGCCCTTTTCAAAAAAAGAAGGGTAATTAATTTCAACCTTGACAGCTCTATGCAACAACTCGTTAATTTGCGGGGACATAAATAAAAGAAAATTACTGGCAACGCTGCAAGAAACAGCAGACGACACTATTAGACAGACTGAGTACCCTCCACATGGCAATCGGAGTTTCTCCTTTTATTTTCCCCTGTTTCTTATATTATACAACGCATAAGAACAATGGCCCCATCATGAATTAATAAACAAGAGTGTGTCCTGCTTGCTGAAGCAACATAAACGAGTTAAGTAATTTTTTTCGGTCCCCTTTTTGCTCTGGTTGGTATATACACTTGCATAGCTTCCCGATGAGAAAGAGATGCTGAATAGACAAAGAGCCGTCCTGACAGAGGGCTCAGGCTAATGAGAAACGGCAGGAATCTGGCCATTTCAAGCGACGGTCCACCGAGTGAGCCGTCACTTCCGGTCATCCGGATGTGGACGAGATGCGGCCGGACATGTGTCGCCGTCTATTTACAAAAGGACCGGCCTTCCGCTGTTGAAAAGCGCGCGCCACCCGGTCTTATAATCCAACTTGGGACCCGGGGTAGATAAGATAGGCGGGGAAGATAGAAAATAAATACAAAATATAAAACAACGGGGAAAACGAGGGAGAGTTTGCAGAGGTAAAAGCGTACGGGACCAGAAAAAAGGGCGACATCTCTTGTTTTATGCAAGTCCCACCATTTAGCTGTTAGCGACATCAAAAGAAACCTGATCAAATCAAGCAACTCACAGAGGGCAAAAGGGCGGGGGGTGTCCACAAGATACAAGCAAAACGAACGGATAGAATTAGCGTCACACATGCTGAAATAGTAACAATATACGTGGGACCCTCCCAAAGAATAGGGTTGATCCCTGCACGGAATAGATAAACATTTCTTGTAAAATAGCCCCATTTTTTCCTTTTTCAACGAGTAACATGAGAGCAGAGCTGAAACGGGTAATCTCAGTCATAACGAGAAATTCGTAGTTCACGAATTTCCCACTAGATGGCGTTGCACAAGTTCAAACGGCCTTTCAGTGTCAAGTTTCCTGTTTTCTGTTGATATCTGTTTTTTTGCAGTCTCTTGTTGTCTAAGGGATCTAACGGCGACTTAAATCTCAACCTCAACCTCAACCTCAACCTTGTTGTCTACATTTGGCACGTGTTTGTCACTAGCGCCATCTGTTGTGAAATACATCAGACTTTCTTCAGGACAACCGAGTAAGAGAGCTTTTTACCCACTCTCGGCAAGTCTAATACTTGCCAACACAACGCGCTAATCGATTCTTAACGAGCTTATGGAAATCGATCCAATCGATCAAATTCTGCATCATTAATCGTCACTGACCTGACCTTACAGCAACACTCACTACTGTTTTTATTTGGTCAAAAATGAACTTTATATATAGCGAATAGATCACACGCGACAATACTTGCGCAATATCTACTATCTACTAACTACTACTAATGATCTACTTACTATAAATAACTGTAATAAGTGTAACTGAAAAAAGTGTGAAACCTTTTAAAGTACAATAACAAGAATCTGATTCTTGCTTCATACGTAACAATCAATAAGCGAATATTCACAAATGAATTCAACAAAAAGCGGTGAAAT
>JAIQCU010001452.1:0-20743 GCA_022114935.1 Leptestheria dahalacensis
CTGACCTGCGACCAGTTTATATACCAAGAGAACCAAGAGACTGTCAACTTAGAGAAAGTGCTGCCTTCGTCGATTACCCAAAGCAGAGTTTAGCCAAAGCGAAAGGTTCGTAGTAAATGAACTTGATTTTATAATAACTACTCAATTTAAAAGTACTTTCATAGTTTTAGAGGTATTTAGTTTTCTGACAAGGTCACAAGTCCCTTCACTTGGAAATACTCTCTTTACTCTGCAGGTAGAATAAAGTTATTTTTTTTATGATTACGCAGCATCTGCCTTTCATACTGTACTCAACCGCCTTTTAAAACTCATAATATTACTACTTACACGATCTTGACATTTTTATGCTCTTGATCTTAAATTTGTGTTTAAGAATGTTTGAGCAAGCAGCTCAAAGACCGTTCCCCGCTCACTTTTCACCAATTTCCAGGGTTAATTTAACAATTTGTCTTGTTATTGATTACTAGATTTGCTTCCGCCTGAAAGTCGTAAAACTTCTGTTCTCAAAAAAAACTCTCTAAACGTTTCACTCGTGAAAATCGAGTGTGTTTTTAATGATGAAGAAGCCGTAATCTAATGTATGCGTAACGAACAAAAATTTTATCACAAATAGTTTCCTTGCATTGTATTTTCGCAAGATGGGGTCCTGTTGAGTTTTCATTAGCAAAACGTTCGCCAGCTGGGGCAAGCATAGGTCACACAGGTAAGGCTTACCTGACTTTGATCTGGATTTAGTATCATTTTCAAATCAGTCAACTCAAGAGTCAGATCACGATTAACACGAAAAGAAACTTGGAAAAAAGATCACGATATGAGATCATGATATAATCTGATCATCATTGACTCCGGCAAATGCGTCAGTGTTTGCAGTAAGCATGAAATGTGAAGTGTCTGATGTAATGACAGCAGGGAAATAGCGAAATATCGTGGACTGAATCTTTTCTATTGTATTGCCGAAGTTTGAGCGGACACACGACAGGAAAATCATACATGGATACGCAGCTAAGCGTTAGGCTCGTATTTTACTTGTAGTTAAAGCTCGTGTTGAATTTTAACTTGCTGGAAATTAAAAAAAAATACTAGTATGATATCGTGAAGTCGAAGACGACGATGGAACGTTGCAATGTCTATGCAATTGGTGTTCTGTTTTCAACAACAGAGAAGTTTCGCTGTGGGTATGATCACATGCTACGTTCTACCCGTACGCTTGTTACCAACGTGTTTTACAATTTGAAATGGTAAGGGCTACGTAAGAAAGCCATGGACTTGACTTATAAGCGACGTTACAGTCTAGATCAACAAGAAAGGCTACAGAATGGGAAAAGGTTTTGGTACATATCTCTAAATGTACGGATCGCATAGTAATGCGAAGAAATGCGATTGTGGATCCACTAAATCTTGCTATAATTCCAGATTTCCATTAAGTTCGAGCCGTTAGTTTAGCCATAGTTAAATTTCAGTAATTGAAGCAGCATTGTACGATGCCATTCTGTACCATTTTTTTTCTGATGTAGACTGTACCTGCGTTAGAATTACCTGCAGTTGATAACCGCTTGGAAAGTCAAGTCAAGTGTTGTACGAAACATGGTTACTATTTCGATGGGTTGCTGTCGAAAAGCGCATTGAACGGTCAACCAAGAATCATATAGGACAGATGAGTATGCCCCCTCATATGTATAGTAATAATCCAGTCTCAGTTATCTGATCAAAAGCTCGGTCTGTAGTGTCCTGGATTCAGAAGCAGAAGGCTGATGATTGGTACTGACGCCATTCCTTCTCCATGTCTTCGTGTCCTTATCTAACTTTCTGTCTCGTATTTAACTAACTTAATCTGCTTCAATTCATTAATTTAATTTCGAGTTTTAATCAGCCTATGGATTCACCGAGTAGTCATGGATCAGTCGGTAAGCATAGCTGATTTGTGTCAAGACATACCACTAAGTCTAACCGGTCGGTAGATTTACGGAAGACAAGTAACTGTAACTGTGCAAGTATACCGCATTTTTCAAAGGGCATCAGGTCCTACCACAGTTCCGGGATGAAAAAGTCTTGACGAGATTTCACCATTCGACATCAGTGACAGCAGTCGCCTAGAGTGTTACGAGGGAAGTTTCAACTTTGTTTCACGATATCAACAATCGCATCCATTAGCAGTCCAACACACACAAAGATTCGGGCGGGAGAGTTGTGTCGTCGCTGGTTGTGTTGATTTTATCAGGTGCCTCTTAAGGACAAGTGCGTCGTGCGTAGGTAGGACATTTGCGAGTTTCGAACCTGCGCTGGTGCCGCTGCACCATAACGCAGGGGTACAATTGTTGTTATGGTTTGATTGAATTAAGATCTTAGTACTATTACAGGGAAACAAGCCCATGTCTTCAACGTCACAGTATTGTTTAGAATTAGAATCAACGATCAATCTATATCGCAGAACCGCGCAGAACCAAGGGTGAACAAAGACAGCAGTGTTTCGGATGCACAAAGACTATCACCATGTATTTCATACCAAGAAACAATACCGATTATAGGAATGCAAAAGCCGTTTGAAAAGTAGCCGTGGTTAAAAGTCCGTTTGATTTCAGTAGAGACCATTGAAGGCTTATACGTCCAAAGGATCAATGGTGGTTGGTTCGTCAGCGACAGAGCTAAGGTCGGCGTCGAAGCTGTCGCTATCAGCATCTGTTACGGAACCTGCAACGGAGGTATCGTCCTCGGCCAAATGGATGGTGTCTATGGGCCGGAAGCCGTGCTTGTCGGCAATGTACTTGATCTTGAACCACTTGCCGCTGCATTTGTCGAAATAGCGGTAGTATCCGAAGAATTTCAGGCCCTTGTAACCAAATTTGCCAACTTCCCACCTCAAGGTGCCGTCCTTGAGCTTGTAGCTAAGAGAGAGTCAAGTCATTAGATGTTGCACCCTTAGGGAACGGATTCATTGTCTTCTTACATGAAGAAGAACTTCTTGCCCCAATGGGTGAAAGGAACCAGTTTCCAGAACTTGGGGACGATCAGCTTAGCGCAAGGATTCCAGCATTTGTAGAAGTCGCCGCAACGCCAAACGCAGCTGTTCATTGCCACCTCTTCCTCGGGACTTAGCTGAAAAGCCGTCTCGACTGTCGCCTCTGTTGTTGGATCCTGAGCTGAAGCCAGCTGGACCACCAGCACCAGCCATGCAGCTGCGATTACCTAAACATATTCAACACGTCAATATAAGTTTAAAATCAAGTTAAACAAAGAGCTTAGTTTATCTCACGATCTTCATTGTTGTGAACTCTGGAAGGCTTGAAGAAGCTGTGATCTCTCACTGACCTGCGACCAGTTTATATACCAAGAGAACCAAGAGACTGTCAACTTAGAGAAAGTGCTGCCTTCGTCGGTTACCCATAACAGTGTGTAGCAAAGCGAAAGGTTCTTGGTAAGCGAACTTGGTTGTATAATATTTTCTTAGGTTATTAGTACTTTAATAGTTTTAGACGTATTTAGATCTCTGCGAAGGTCACAAGTCCCTTCACTTGGACCCACTCTACGTCTGGAGTAAAATATAGAATTATTTCAGCCGCCAGTCTTGTTGTACTTAATCTCCTCTTGAAAATCAGGTATCACTGATTGTATAGTTCTGATTGCTTTATGCGCTTGATCATAGATCGGTGTTGAAACATGTACGATTCACCAATGTACATCTTTGGTTTTGCTGAACACTTTGTTTTGTTAGAAATAATAATGAATCTACTTCCGTCTGAAAAATGTATCAACTTGACAATTTGCCTGAACGAAGTGAAATGCGTTATTAGTTACCATGTTTCGTCGTATGATGTCTTGAATATGAAGAAGCTATTCGTTCAGTCCTTTGAGTAGCAGTTCTCTTCCTTTACCGGACCGACGTAAATAGTAAAACTTCACGTCACAACTCCCAAGAATATTTCGAATGATTGGGTTTCAATGTCGGTTATAGTTAACTTATGATTAAAGACTGCTACCATATCTATTCTGATATAGGGAAAACATTAAGTTAAAACGGAAGTGAAAACATTAGTAACTTGTTAACTGAACAGGAAACTATCCAACGCAAACACTCCGGATCTTCCAGGTAAGTAAAGAACGGTTCGGTTCTTGAGTTCATTTCCATTGTAACGTGTAATCTATTGAAATAGTGTAAAAGTTTACTTTACGTTGCAGAGGTATAACCAAACCATTACCGATAATGTCAGCGAGTTCACAGGAGGCATTACATGAGGACTAAATATCAACAAGAGCTGGTATTATGACAATACTCTATGAGATTACACATTCTAATCAGTTTTAGCTAATAGTAATCGCAGCTTAGATACTACTAACTGCAGTACATCCGCAGCTACTAGTCAGACCGAAGTGTTTTTTGAGCGGCAACCCGATAAGCGACCGGAATATATCCACTGGTGACTGAAAGATCCGCGCCACAAACTCGGTTTTTGATTCAGTCCCTAAGTAGTTATTATTAGCTGAAAAGGCAAGACGCAGAAAGTAATTGGGTGTAGGCCCTATGCACTTCTGTGTCCACCGTCTTGATGACATGATGATCAGGTGATTGTTTTTAACTATACATTAAATCAACATAGCAAAATTCATGGTAATTTCTGGTTTGGTTTTGTTCCCAAGGTCGCCGCTTAACTATTATATCTTGAAATTACTTTCTAACTTCCAGCAGGCAAATGGATAATAACCAGATTCTAACTGTGTGGGGACAGAAAAATTTCCTTGGAAATATTTCTTTCTACCCATACCCTTACCCTTTATAACCTCTTTAATATTCTTGTTCTGATTCTATGTGCGACGATTTAAAAGTATTTTGTCTTCATACATACGTCTAACATGCATATATAATCTATAGATTTTACATAATACATGATATTGTAATGTGCATATTCAACATGGTATCGGTATTAGTACATTTGCAGTTTTTCTTCTCTAATTATACTTTAATCATACCCATAGTATTCTGAATTCTTAATTAGTATTGTATGTTATATCATATAATATTATTATTATGTAATTACATCATACTTAATACTGAATAATGAAAGCTTTTCAGGCTAGCCAAACTTTAACAGCGCCAACTTTCAAACGCAGTGAAGGGAGATTTGAACGTCAGCTCTTAAAGTTGATTCTCATATTTGTAAAATGTCTTTTGCCAAACCAAAAGTACAGCACCTTGACTTTTTTTTTAGAAGGTGGAAACCATTAACCAGTCAACAATGGGTTTAAGATTTGACACAAGAATATATGGCGCGCCTCTCTCCTCTCTGACATTCACTTGATATCCCTTCGGACAATGTATTATCCAAAGGTTCTAGTGGGTTCCGCCTGGGCTGTTTTCTTAAACTTTTCCCCATCGTAGAAATGTGCATTTTCATTTTCATAAAACTGCCAGTGTACTAGGCTAATAATAAGTTCATGTAGTAGACCTATACAAGAACAGTCAGTCAACTGCATAAACACTGCATCATCTTTGACGATGTCTGAATGAACTGATTCATGATTAGTAATAAGAGATAACAGCACTAGCGGTTCAATCGTAGTCACATCAAGAGATGCGTTCTAACCTATGAGCTATGCTGTATGAGCTATGACCATGTGCTGCAAAAGTGTGGAGACTTGACAGAAAAACTAGAGTTCGGTGATGAACTACTCCAATATGGTTCACCTTAATCTTCCGCTCTTATAACAGCGGTATAGTATATTCAAAGGGTAGCAAGCAAGCTGGTTTTGCAACATGGTAAGCTCCTGGTCTTCAGGGCCAATGATACCTGTCTGTTGATTGTATTGTTGTACAAAGCTTGAACGTTCAAAAGTAAAGATCAATACCATATGTTTAGAAACATTTCTTGCACATGAAATACTCTGTTTTTAGATTGAGTATGCACATCTACTTTAGTGCGTAAATACGATATCCACGTGAAGAGGGATCAAGTTTGGTTCTATGGAGAAAAGCAAAGGCTTTTCCCCAGTTGGTTCACAGGGAAGGAGTTGCAAAGTCTTGGCAGTTTGTTTCTTGTCGCAAGGAGGGCAAAGAGCTTTGGTTCGCCCTAGAAGGTGAAGTCAAAGAAGCCATGATCGTCATCTTGCATGTCATGTTCAAAATTGTTACACCAGCACTCGGTTATTTCGATTCTCTGCTGGCCGATGGTTATCTAAGATTTTCGGAATCTTCGCTTCTGTAACATGCCAATTCATGTTAGGACTTGCTACTGCAGAAGTATAATTTCATATAGGCGCGCGTGTGTGTAGGGAAACGCATGCTTCCTGCACTAGGCAAAGGTACTAGGCACTCTAGTTATTCTACCATTGTCGTTGAACTCACCTCAGAGTTCGTTCTGCGTTATTTTATTTGGTTATGGTGGTTGTTTTGACAGCTGAACACCGAGGACTTCAAACCTTATGCAATGTACAATCTAGAGGAGGAAAAAAGGGTCCGTGCTGGGGAAACGGTATTTTGCTTATAACTTCCACATTTATAAAGATATAGCAGCGCCAAAAAAACCACCTGTAGATTCGATAGTACTTGATACACTAGGAAAGTTTCGCTGAAATTGGCTGCGTAATTTTGCTAAAATAAAATCCTGAAGATTAAGATAGTACCATGTATATTGCCCGCCATTCAAGTACGGTACTTGTGCTTACTTGTGATTTCTGTAGATCACTCTTTGAAAGTTGTACAACGACTATGATTTAGTGGTCTCAATCGTAATGTGTAATATCCCACTGCTGGGTCAGTTCAATACACGTCTGAGAACTAAGGCTCGGAGAATATCAGCAAAAGCATAGAGAACAAGCATAAATAGCAAGGCTGGTGTAAACAGTGACACTTCCAGATCGGTGGTGTGCTTACTTCAGTTAATCGCCGGTCCTAAGGTGGTAGTACCTTCAAGGTCAGCAGCACTAAGTTCGTTCTGAATAACTGTAAGTTCCTGGTCCGGTTCAGTGGCTTCTTGGTCGCCGACATCAAGCTTCACCAGCCTGAAACCGTACTTATCGGCGACGTATTCTTCTTGGAATTTTTTCCCGGTGCATTTGTCGATGTAGCTGAATTTACCGCGCATTTTCACGCCGTCCGGACCAACTATCCCAGTCTGCTGGTGGACTGTCCCGTCCTGTGTTTTGTAACTTGAAATAAAAGACCAATACGCGGTTGATTAAGAAATTACTAATACGATTAAGCTAATGTCAGGATATTAATTGACATTAGCTTTAGTAAATCTAAATATACGGTACCAGGTAGTAATATGTAATGTTTCCGAGTCTAATCTAAATCCTATCGCGTCCTCGAAGTTTGAACAAAACTTTTTGAAAAGATGTTGGAAAGTTTGTTTGTACATACAAGAAAGCAAACGGTTTCCCCCAGAGGGTCGCAGGAAGGAGTTTGAATATCTTGGCCACCGTTTTCTTGTCACAAGGAGAGCAAGGACGATTGCCGTCTGGACAACAGGAAGACAAACTGGAATCCACGGTCGCAGACCCTGTCGACGATTCTATCTCCTGAGGTCGGCTTGTAACCAGCTGGACTACCAACAGTATTGAGGCGACTGCAACTATCTGAAGCACATAGCAAGTACTTACTTGTCTGATAAAGGTACTTAAATATATTGTAAAATGAATCATGATACCATCATATATACAATTCAGTGTAAATTTCATAGCTGCAAACTTATACTTGGCCTCTAGACTTACCGTCTTCATCTTGGCGGTTGAAAATCAGGTGTTTCACTGTTGTCCGTGACTTTGAACATGAGTGGCTTATATACCTTCGTTGGATCAGGGGACCAACGACCTAAAGCAGGATAAATTCACCCATATAGTAATAAACCAACTTGTACTGCGCAAACTTTGGCGAAGTGAAAGGCGTAGTAATAACCATTGTACTAAAACCTTATGACTGAAAAGACCTTCAATACAAGCAAATTCATTTAAGCTGGTTAGCCATTTCACGAGCTTTAAAATATACCGAGTATATCACGTGATTTCTTTGTTTCCATATCGAGGCGTATCAGATTTAAACTGTATGTAACATCTGAACACCCTTTTGTTTATTTTGATTGAAATGTCCAGCTAGACAGCCATCGCTGACAAAGGTTTCTGTAGACCGAAAACCGGATGTTAGTTCCTCGTATTGGGTATAGCTGGAATAATCAACTCGTTAATCTAACAGACGACCTCTCGCAAGATTATCTAGTAGTATTCTTATAAACATCATCGCATATTGTAGTGATTTGTCTGTGCACGTCGGAAATTCGATGCTACACCTGTATTCCTAAAGCCGTGATTAGATTGAAATATAATTACAAATGAGGTAATTGTTGTTTTTAATTTAAGAAAGCTTAAACCCGATTGGCGTAGTACATTCCATATAACTCATCATATCCTGTATATTTAATCATCATAACATGTAATCCATTTCCTAAGGCCAATCAGACTTAATACTTAGTTTGAGAAATATAAAATATCGTAATCCTTGACAAAGAGAACTTGTTGGAATAAAACGATACTATAACAGCAAACTGTATGGTTGAATAATTACATTTATTCCATCAATAACTTAATTTTTATTAATAAAATTTATGTAATAATATTTTTGAAACAATGCCCTCATATTCTTTAACCAGTCTTGTCTTCAATTTTGCTATACAGCAGGATCAACGAACTAGAGACGAGATTTTTCATCCTGGCATGGACGGTTGGCACGTGTGCTCAGTATGTTGACAAAGACAACGGTAAATGCAATAACGCGTTTGTCCTAGTGCTGCTAGATGGCGTTGGCCATGTTTACCTGCAGACTTGAACAGACACCTGAAGTCACAGAGTGCGGTAGTCGAACTTACCGTAACGGAATCTTAACATTACGTAACAATTATAAGGGAAACTAAAGCTATGCAAATGCCTTTGTAACGGTAATGTCGGTCTTATGCATCTAAATATACCATATCTCTTTGCACGGATACATACTGTATACATGGCCAAACATTTAGGATTTTATTATGGCGAGACTATCAAACCGACCTGAACGAAACTTAGCAAGTGCATTAGTCATGTCTACGCCTACACATGGTATTTTTTGGGTTGCTATACCTTTGAAAGTTTAGGAGCAGTATGCAGTCAACTTTTCCCCGGCAAGAGCTCCTTTTTTGCTCTGGATTGTACTGTATGCATGCTTACTATATAGTAGTCTATATCTTTATACTAGACAGTGTAATATACAGTCTGCTGGTTGCTTATGGACCGCTGAAACTGCTGATATTCGCCCAAATCCAGCAGGCAGACGGTAGCAGTAGGTCATTCAGTGGTTTTTGCCTTGGGAAGTAAGTGGAACTTTGTCTACTTACGAAGATCAAGTCGGAACTCGCGTCATACGAAAGACAAAGATTGAGTCAAAAATACGTCTTCAAGATGTTAAACGATGTAACACGTCTTAAGGTCAAGCTTATCTTGACTGACATGTCTTTGACGAGTCTTTGACGAGTCCTTGACATGCTTTCTTGATTCTAATGACATTACTTGTGTAGGTATTAAAGTTTATTATTCTCTTTCGCATGCTGTTTGTGAGAAAAGTTAGTGGCATGGCAAATCTGCATGTCACATAACGAGCAACTACTTTCACTATTACTTGTTAACTACTAAGAGGACTAAACCGTAATACAAGGTACATGTTTAAAAACGTCAATTTACAAAATTTAAGTTATGTGGTAATTGTTAACTTGTGTGTTAAATATTGTCATATTGCGAGTTATTTTGATTGTACGCAGCGGTTTTCCTAAAACTCGCTGACACCGTAGTTATAGGAATCGGTTACGCAATCAAGAATCATATCTTTCACCGCCCAACTTCACCCCACGAAAAACTCAGCAGCACTTTCAGCACGTTGAAATCAGATTCAGTACGATTAAACATGCGTGAAGGTCGGACTTGGTCGTTCTTCATAAATTTTCTTGCATTCGGCAGCAAGAAGCATGTTCAGCAGGTAGCAGCATGCGATTCAGTAAGGGCAGGCCATACTGAATTTTGCATTGGAGATACTCATAATCCTTGTTAAGTATGATATAATTGCACTGGTACACCAAAAATGGTATTAGCACATCTTAAGTTACAGGATCTGTTTTCGGAAACCTTGAATATAACAGCATGCTTCATTATTATCAGATATAGACATTACTATAGACTCTAAGACTCTATCAGTTGATTTACATAAGCAGTCCCCTGAAGGGGAAATTAGAATGATACAAAACCAAATAGTATTACAGTAATATCATCAAGCTGATCTACGTTATCTGGAGAGTTGCTGTGTAATGAGTTGAACTAGCCGCCAGACAGACAAGGTGATGAATACAGATGGTAATCTGCAAGTTTTAGGATTTTATTTTAGCAGAACTAACGAACCAATTGCGACAAAATTCAAACACTGGATTAAGTACTATCAGGACTACGTTCAGTATTTTTTGGGTTGCTGTATCTTTGTAAACGTAGGAGTAATAAGCAATCAACTTTTACCCAGCAAGAACCCGTTTTTAGTTACTCATAGACTGTATACGCCAACAGCAGATCTTAGTTTTCCGTCAAAATATAGTACCGTATAATGATACATGAAGTGAAATGCAAAGTGCCTGTCATTTCGCCCGGGCAAACAACTTAAGTTTGAAACAGTCAACGGTTTGTCATTGACCTAGTCTTCGGAACATAGCAAAACCCTTGCTTTCTCTCATTTTTGTCGTAATCTTTAATTGCCCAGGTCCCGGCTCCTTTCAAAGTGTTCACCGTTTTCCAGTGACAAGTTGACAAGGTTAATGAAATGAGGTCAAGATGTCCTATTTTTGTCATTGATCCTTACAGAGTATTTAAGCTCCACAGAGCTGCAGAGACGGCACAACAGCATTCGAACAGCAACTCGCACAATGAAGACTGTATTTCAATACCTATCCCTGCTAAAACTTGAAGCTTAAAGTTAACTTGATCTTTGATACCTATTCCAGGCAATTGCAGCGATCGTAGTAGTAGCCCTGGCCCAGGTAGCCCTAGGACGGCCTCAGAGTCAGAGGCTTCTTGTAGCTTCTATGCCTCCACTGGAAACAACACTAGCGCCTGCCATGCAAGATACTAACGAGGACGTTAGCATCTCGTCGAAACCTTGTCCCTGCCCCAAAGGAGATTACCACTGCAACCCGTGCTGGAACAAGGTTAAACCCAAGTATTTAACCATGAAGGTCTACGATACCGATTATCGGCCGTTCCATTTTGCGTAAGTTTCACTTCTGTTTTCAGTGTTTCAGTATCAACATTCTGTCTTCATGTGATGATTGCTTGTGATGAAAAGGTACTTGGACCAGAAAGGAACTGCGCAGGAACAAATGGGGTTCCTTAGTGGTCAAGGCCCTTCTTTCAAAGGATCGTCCTCCTACACTGATATATGCACTGGCGCTAAAATCGACCTAAACTACAAGGCCGATCATAACGGATATCGTCCGTCTGCCATAAGCTTCACCGACGGTTCTCCCCAAGTGCAAGGCGATGACGACTTTCAGTTGGAACTGTTCCCTATACTACCGGTGCCTCCATCGCCGATTGTATAAGCCTGATTATGTCCCTCGGTCTTTAATGGGATTCATTATTTAGTATGAACCTGGTGGAGTGAACTTTATTAACGTATATCTTATTTAGTGTATTACTTTATTCTAAGAGTTTCTAAATAAACAACCCAATCTTTCTGCAACATGTTTTCCCCTTTACTTCTACTCACTAGTTTGACTGTACCAGTATGGCTACTAGTATCCGAATAACTAATTCTACCTAATTAAGTTTAACAGAGTTAAGTTTAATTCGACAGCCCACAAGGAGATAGACTGGTTCTGTTATCTCGCTTGATAGGATGGGTGTTTCATACTGATGATAATGGCACTCTGGCATTTGTAGTCAAATCGAAGTTTTGTGTTCCATGTAGACTTTGCGATCACTTTGGCTACTCTCAATAATAGCTGTACGAGCAGTGATCGGATCGAATGCCTAGGAAGTATAAGATAATCGATATAATATTAAATAATATGATCAAGATCGATAAAACAGAAGATGGAAACGACCTGTTTCTGTTAAACTCTGGCAATTTAAAAACGCTTGATGCACAAGCTATTGCTTTAAACTTAAAAACAGAGATGCCTCTTTGTTTTCTAAAAATGAATAAAGATATTCGATATAATAATAATCAGAATTTTGCAATGATCATTGGATACTTGCTGTGAGTAGTATTTCCTCAATAGCCAACCGTAGTTGCTTCAGTTGCTATATAGAATGGCTCTATGACTTAATGTCCTTAATCACGGTGACCCAAGTAAATTTGCTAATTGAAAACTAAATAGAACTGATTGTGTTCGCTTACACACAGGAGTCTTGGGCATTATACTGCAATCGGAGAACCAGATAAAATATTGAAAATTTCCCACAAAGTTAATACAAGTAACGCTAACATATCAGTAGCAAGTTGCTTATTCTCTACATTTCCATTACGTAATATGTCTTGGCATAATCACTATTGGTTGGAAAACATAGTTAGCCTTGAAGACTGCCATATAGTTTTAACTACACTTTCTCTGCCTCGTTAGTTTTTTTAAAAAGAGAGGTCAAAACAAGCCAATTTCACCGCTTTTACTGTCCAGCATTTCCAATTCACTGAAAGTAGCAAGTTCACAAGGTGAAAGAAATGGTGTCAAGACCGTTTTTAGTTCTTTCCAGTGTTAGCGGCGACTCTATTTAAGCTGTGCACAGTTCTGCAAATCCACAGACCAACTTTGCGTACGCAGCTGCAACTACAATGAAGATTGTACTTGATACTATTTTCTTCCAGTATTTCAGTAACTGTTGACTGAATTTGTTGACTTGTTTCACAGGTGATAGCAGCAACTCTCGCCGTGCTTACGGTGCAGCTGGCCTGGTCCCGGCCGCAACTCCCTCCGCTTGCTTCTTCAACGACCACTACGCCAGCCGCCGTACAAGAGGAAAGCATCAATCTGGAGTCTGGAAGTTCGTGTATTTGCCCCGATGGGACTCCTCATTGTCCTCCGTGCGCTAAGATAGGAATACCCAAAGTATTTATCAGCAAGTCCTACAGTGGAGATCACAAGCCCTGGTACTTTAAGTAAGTTGACATCTTTCAGGATCCTTATCGATCAAAATGTACGAGAATTTTTTTATTTTTTAACAAAGATATCAGGGACCAACAGGAAGTTCCAGTCGACAAGCCAGTACTCTGACGTAAGTTAAATTAACAAGATAATTAAAGTTGTCAAATAACATTAAACGTTTGGCGCCATTCAGGTCAACGAATCCAGACGAGATTTATCATAAGCAGACTGGCTACATAACGAGATTTGGTCCTCACGTGAGAGGCAAATACAAGGTGACGGACAAGTGCACGGGATTCAGTTTCGAGCAACTGTACCGGGCTGATGATCAGGGTTATCATCCAGCGTCCTTCACCATTTCTGACGGTTCAGCAAAACCACCGCAGGGACCGAACTTTTGGCTCGATGATGCTGCACCTCCTGCTGAGCTTCCCTTTGCTCCTGACGTTCCCATACTTCCGCCTGAAGTAGTAACCGAACATTACAGCCCCGACTTGCACTTTACAACGACACCTGCAACTAATTAAACCTGTCTCTTATTAAGGTTACCCTGGAAATAATGTAATCGTAAAGCTGGTGGTGTGAACTATTTAATTACCTTAGGAGCTCTTTGCAGCTTTGTCCTGTATCTTGCTTGCTGAAATACAACAATCTACCATTTGGCATCACACTCAGTTGTCACAGCTGCCATACTTAGACGTTATTAACAATTAAGACGGTTTTTCTTTGAATTTTGACACAAAGTGCAGAAGCATTTTGTTACAATTACACCAGTGTATTGGTTAACCCAGACGGCATATACCAATGTTAATTGTTATCAATGACAGAAACTGTGAACATAACACAGCAATGAAGTCTTGAACAAAGGGGCAATCATGAATGTACACTTACAGGTGCAGAGCGTACATTTACCAACTGATGTATACATGTTGGAGGAAAAGAAACAATATGAGATTAGCGTGAAAAAACGACTAATCTCCAGTTATGCGACTGGTTCTTTCGATTTTCGTAGAATCGTAGTAGTTAGCAGAATGTATTTGCCATTGACTGAGTTATCTGTGTCGTCGGTGAGGTTAGTTGGAAGGACGTTTAGATCAGAAGATTCCAAACTGGTTTTTCAAATGAACTCGAAAAACTTCCGGTATACATATATGTATTTTTTTTTTGGCTTGCCAAAGAAGGCATACCAAATCAATATATTTCTTCTTCTTGGTACACATTTTTACAATTGAGACATTGTTCAAATTATACAGATACTGAGAATAATGAAAAGAAGACATATAGAGGATACAAGCAAAACACACGAATGCTGAGATTAATGAACAAAAAGACGTAAAAGAATGCAAACAGATAGGTAAACGATTAAAGAAGCATTGATGACAAGGTACAAATGAACATGAACTTAAGGTAAGAATATGAAAACATTTCTGATAATAAGAAAACGTAAAACACTAATCCAGAGATTATAAAGGACAATTAATAAGTAGAAAGCTCTTTAAAAGGGGACAGCCAATGTTGAAAATTTACAGTCTTTCCGTCTGTCTAAGGTAATGATCAAGGGTAGTTCGTAAGACTTGATTGGATAATAAATTTTGGAGAATGGTCGTATCAGAGTGGATATTTAGTTGTTGGAATATATTTTGTAGCCGGAGTCTGTGGTTATTGTACTTAGAGCAGTTTAGAAGATAATGTTCTATGGTTTCTTGCTTCAGGCAGGGGTCACATAAATCTGAGTTAGCTAATTTAATACGGAAAAAGGAGTTAATACAAGCGTGCCCTGTGATGATCTGACTCATACGGAATGAGTGAGGGAATATGTATGTTACACATGACGGTAAAGCCAAATAGAACATTATAGTCTCTATACAGTCACTATAGTAGAAAACGTTAAAATCTTAGAACTTTGAAATGAAAAATATTTGTGTTCTTGAAAAAAAATCAACTTTGAATTATTGTTTAGTCATGTACTGCTGCAGGAATGAACTGTGATACAGGACTGTGGATTTTTAATAACGCGATTCAGTTCAGTACCATCAAAACTTGGATGTACTTAACTATTGAGGATGTATTTACTATTCCAAGTTGACATGCAGACGTATCTCGATAAAAGAACCAACTGTATAAATGTAAGCTACGTTCGACGTCCATAATCAGTAACATACAGGTTCTTAAGAATAACGCAATTTCCGTTACAATGGTTAAAGAATGGGCAGTAAGCTATGATAACAAAAAGCAGTTATTGGTTAACAGTACGAGTATCATTACGGTTTTCATGTTTACCCAAGAGTAACGTCATGAGAGGTAGCTGAATCGTACTGCTGGATTGTGATCTAGATTATTACAGACGTCTTGCATCTTGGACCTAGATATACATGCAATTAGGATATTCATACAACGTTAAGACTTACAAGTCCAATGTAGTTTATTTCCCGCACCGATTAGCGAGTTAACAACGCAACCCTGTGCACCAAATATAAGCGATTCTGCACTTGCAAGACAAATTTAACTAGTAAGGTACTAAGCAACCTTCAGGTCCAACTGGAAGCCTTCTAAACCAGCTTGATAGTTAGCAAACACACTTTTCCCGCCGCCGACTGTCCACTGTCCCACACCGCGAATAGAGGGTCCTTCAGTTTGGGTTCCGTTGCAGGCATTTGCGTCCGTTGGTTGACTGCGGAAGTTCATTGATTCAATTAGTAAACTTATGATCTAAACTCATAATCGTAGTAACAGTAATAGTAATAGTAGTAATAGTAGTAATAGTAGTAGTAGTAGTAGTAGTAGTAGTAGTAGTAGTAGTAGTAGTAGTAGTAGTAGTAATATAAATCTATCTATCTATCTATCTATCTATCTATCTATCTATCTATCTATCTATCTATCTATCTATCTATCTATCTATCTATCTATCTATCTATCTATCGATCTATCGATCTGTCTATCTATCTGTCGATCTATCTATCGTCTATCTGTCTGTCTGTCTATACGCTGACCATATCTATGAAAAGAGTTTTGAATCATAATCAAACTGTAACGCCTTACTTTCGACTCGACTGTGTACAAAGGTTCTCGTTTTTCTTACTTGATCACTTGAAGGGATCCATCAAACTTCACATCCTGCGGGACCGCATTCGAAGAGTCTGAGGTCACATTCGAAGAGTTACAATTGGTTTGTTGCACCACGACTGGCTTTGTTTCTGTGTCTCCTTGGCTTCCGCTTGTACAGGGCTAGCGTTAAACAAAATAAAGAAAACTAAGATTCCAGTTGCTAGTCTTTCTCGTGGTGAACAAACAAAAGTTACCTTTTCACACTGATTTAATTCCGTGGGACACAGTTTATCAACTGGATTCTCCTGCGCAAGGTTATTCAACGCTTCTATAGGTATTTGGGTAGTGGTAACAACTGCTGGTTCTGTTACGCATCCACACAGTGTGTTGGGAGAACCTTCCGATTGATGATCTGTCACATTTGACGCATCATCTAGCCCCGGTACAAAAGGTTCTACAGTTAATATAATGAATGCAGGAGACCCCGGGGCTTGAGCGGTGCTTATTGGATGCTTAACGGCATCTGCAATATCGGTTATGGTTTCAACAGGTTGCTGGAACTCCGTAGCTGTTTCGCTTACCCCAAGCTCCGGTCCTGCGCTAGTGGAAGTCGCTACAGAAGCCCCTGTTTCGTTGCCTACGAAATTGGTAATAACTGAATGCGGTGTGCGTTCTTCAGGAGTGTGATATGTTTAATTTACCTGAAGCTGTTTGACTTGTCGAGTTGGTAGGACTCGGTCTAGGCTTCTGTCCAGGTCTTAGAGGTCTATGTCCATTACTTGTCCAGAATTCCCCAAGAGTATCGTCAAGTTCACCTATAGCTTCTTCTAGCTGTTCGGTAATCTCTGTTGCGTTTAGAACTGACAGAAGTTCTTCGCCAGTTGGTGACAGATCAGTTGTTTCATAAACCTCGCCAAAATCAGGTATACTGGCAAGGACAGGGGTAAACTGTATTGTCGATGATCCTCCCGTTCCATTAACCGTATGCAAGGAGCTAGAATCCGGCTTTTGAAGACTGCCTCCATTTGATACTGGAATGGTCTCTATTGATTCATCCGAAGAACCCCCTTGCTGAATTATGCCCATGACATCCGATCCAGGCTTTTGAACGTTACTTCCAGGTTTCCCTCCATGCATTTGTCCAGATTCTCCTGAGGAGCCCCCTGGTTCATGGACTGGCTTTAGGGGATCCAATCCAGGTTTGTGAACATTAGTCCCAGTTGTTTCATGAATCTCACCTGATTCGCTTGAAGAGCCTCCGGGTTGATGAACCGGGTTTAAGGGACCCAATCCAGGTTCCAGAACGTTGCCACCACTTTGTTCATTTGTTTCTCCAGATTCTCCAGAAGTGCCCCCTGGTTGATGAACTGGATTTAAGGGCTCCAATCCAGGTTTGTAAACGTTAGTGCCAGTTGTTTCATGGATCTCTCCTGATTCGCTTGAAGAACCTTCGGGTTGATGAGCTGGATTTAGGAGATCCAATCCAGGTTTCTGAGCATCGCTGCCCATTATTTCCTGAATTTCTCCTGATTCTCCAGAAGTGCCCCCTGGTTGATGAACTGGATTTAAGGGATCCAATCCAGGTTTCTGAGCATCGCTTCCGATTGTTTCCTGAATTTCTTCTGATTCTCCAGAAGTGCCTCCTGGTTGATGAACTGGATTTAAGGGATCCAATCCAGGTTTCTGAGCATCGCTTCCGATTGTTTCCTGAATTTCTCCTGATTCTCCAGAAGTGCCTCCTGGTTGATGAACTGGATTCAAGGGATCCAATCCAGGTTTCTGAGCATCGATTCCGATTGTTTCCTGAATTTCTTCTGATTCTCCAGAAGTGCCTCCTGGTTGATGAACTGGATTTAAGGGACCCAATCCAGGTTTCTGAGCATTGCTTCCGATTGTTTCGTGAATTTCTCCTGGTTCTCCAGAAGTGCCTCCTGGTTGATGAACCGGGTTTAAGGAACCCAATCCAGGTTTCTGAGTATTGCTTTCGATTGTTTCGTGAATTTCTCCTGGTTCTCCAGAAGTGCCTCCTGGTTGATGACCTGGTCTTAAGGGACCCAATCCAGGTTTGTGAACATTAGTCCCCCTTGTTTCATGGATCTCTCCTGATTCTCCCGAATAACCTCCTGACAGGTGAGGTGTTTCCAGAGCGCCCGATTCAGGCTTTTGAACACTGTGTCCAGACGATTCCTCTCGATTTCCTTCTAACGATCCTCCTGGCTGTCCAATACTTTCTGTAGGGTGTGGCCCTGGCTTCTGCAAAGTTCCGTCAAATAAGACTCCATGACTTTCTTTCAGTTCGACCGATGAGTCTATTAGTTGAGGAGCTGTTACAAGACTGCCCGGCCTTGGCTTTTGTGCACGACTTCTTAAAATGCCTCTGTGAGTTTGCGTTGATCCTGCCGAAGGTCCGCCTGACTATTTCGTTAGAATTTGTTTTCTAGACTTGACAAGTTAATGCGGGATCAGTAGTTGTACATACCTGCATATGCAATTCACCTTCCATCGGTCCAGATCCTAATTATTGTACTATGTTATTCAACGTTCCCTATAATTTGTAAGAATACTACCTTGTTTTAACTTATCTTGAGTAAGTACAGTTCCATGTTCTGTGCTGGTTTCCTTTCCTTTGGCTGTTCGTACTTCGTGTTCGGTGCTAGTTGCCGTGCTCCGTTTATGATGAAGTTTAGTTGATCCTAGTATTACCTGAACTGGCATACTATTCGGGAAACTTTCTAGAAGCAATGTGTCCTGCCAAAAGCGACCCGTTCCTCCATCATCATTTGCGCCATTCTTGTTTAGTGGCAGACCGGTATACTCCGTGAAGATCAACGACAGGAAGAATAACCTCAGCACCTATGAATCGCAATGCTTGAGTCTGTAATGAACAAGCAGACGATATGATGGAGCGCACTATTGGACTACACTTCGTACTCTGCTTTAATGATATCCTAGCACGGTATCACGGGTGTAGATGAAGCTGATATTGTCACGTGTAGGAAAGAAAACCAAGTTTGTAACTTACCAGCTGCATTCTAGTTGAGCAGCTCCAGTTAAGAGATCCACCTAGATTTGATAAACTTCTTCGCAATAACAACAGTTACTAACCTTACCCTCTTCCACTCTTTGCAATAGCGTATGTGAAATATACCCTTTTCACTTTTGGTTTTAATAGTTACCTTGAAATACAATAAGTTATATTAGCGGTCGTATCCGACTTCTGCTGTTCCCATAAACTACGGAAGTACTAAGGTGCGCGCTCTTTGTTATTTAAGCTTTAACTGCAGCCAGTTAAAATGTCGAACTTTCAAATTGTTATGCGTACCCTTCACTTTCTATTTTTGTCGTCGTTTGCGAGTTCAAGTTATTGTCATTAGCAAGAGCGTTGACTTTCTTGGTGCTGAAGAAAAAAACCTTGTTTCCTGTATCTTCATTTAAGAGGATATGTGCGAACCTTTACCAGGGACTTGCAATGTGAAGTTCATGAACTTCGTAAGTCAAATACTATATGCAATGCACCTTATACAATTACAAGATTATACAAGTACCTTACAATTACCTATACATTACCAATACAATACCTTATACAAGTTGTAGACATCGTGCTTTTTTTAAGATATTGCAACAGGTATACTAATGTGCATCAACGAAACAAGAACTGATTACAATCGATAGATACTTTACTATAAAAATGATATATTAAATTTAATTCGCTAACAGGGATTATCGAATGTTCCAAACTTCAACGCTGAGTTCTTCAAAACCATAATAATGTTCTACATTTTTGTCTCCATTGCTTAACAGCATGGAGACATATTGTTCACTTTTTTCCACTTCACGTTTTTTTCTTTTTTTCCTCGTTTTTCTTCCCACCTTTTCAAATTCCCTATCTGTTTCTATGTTAAATCGTTGTCCTATCTCTTAACATGGGAGCCAAACAAGTCCGGGTATGCTTCGCCCTCTTTTCCACTGCGGGCGAGTCAACCCGCCATCTCGCCCCGCCATATTGCCCCGCCATGTGACGTACATGAGTGGACGATTCGCGCTCTTTTCAACTGCGGACCAGTCAAATACGTACTTATGAGTCACATATGAGTCGATTCGACTTTTCGCGCTCTTTTCAACTGTGGACCAATCAAATGCGTACTTGTGAGTCATATGAGTCGATTCGATTTTTTACGCTCTTTTCAACTGCGGTCTACTCGACTGTCATGTATGTCCACATGTCATATATGAGTCAACTTAACTTTTGACGCTCTTTTCAACTGCGGTCCACGCAACTGCGGACCCACATGTCGTATACGAGTCGACTCAACTTTTCACGCTCTCTTCAACTGCGGTCGACTCAACTGCCTGCCCACATGTCGTATATGAGTCGACTCAACTTTTGGCGCTCTCTTCAACTGCGCGGTCGACTCAACTGCGTTCCCACGTGTCGTATACGAGTCGACTCAACTTTTGACGCTCTTTTCAATTGGAAATTTTCCAGCTAATGAATAATTTTAGAGTCTTCTTCATTTGATTGCTCCGCACAAACACACATAGCAAATAACAAAGACAATTCGTTCACT
>JAIQCU010001453.1:0-20605 GCA_022114935.1 Leptestheria dahalacensis
AGACAGATAGACAGATAGACAGATAGACAGATAGACAGATAGACAGATAGACAGATAGACAGATAGACAGATAGACAGATAGACAGATAGATGGATTACCACTATTCTTTATTTATCTATATCAACACTCACATTACATTGTACAGTGTTCACCTTGATTCTATGTTACTCGTTTCTTTTCTCGGGGGATTGGAATGGAGCGAGAAAGAGGAGAATATAATCTTCCGTAATGTCGAGCACGATTTTGCGCATAGAGTTGCTGCCCGACCGGACTTGCACGGGGAAAGAGCTTCACATCGACGAAACAAGCCGCGCTTTTCACCAGTCCATAACCGAAAGTCTGACGAGGAGCTCTACATCCCTTTCACTTCGGTCACTTCAAAAACTCTTCACGAAGTTGTCATCAAGAGTACGTCCACTCCAAAGAGCAGAACTCCGTGCTTTTCACAGCGTTTCAGTCATCAGGAACCTTACTGAAACAGGTCGAAGGTAAACAATATCAAGTTCAGTTCTCAAAAGTAGCACATATATCCGTTTAAAGAACTTATTTCGCTGGAAGGTGTGAACTTTTCCCAACTTGGTACAGTGTATACGAGATGCGCTGGAAGCTCGAAAGTATTGATTTCTCAGAGAGGGGGTCTATTCCAATTATTTGTGTATACCCAGTTAAATATAAAACCGGGTTATAAGTGGATGTATCGTATGGCGCAGTGAGGTTACCCAGTTATTATATACCCGTGCTCGTATGATGTGGTTTGATAGGAATATACCTCGGAAAGGAAATTAAAGCTGGTGATGAACAGAGAAGCTAAATTGCTCGCTTGCTCCATTAGCTTAATGAAAACATGGATTCCTATGCCTTCTACGGTCCCCCTCTCGCTCCTCTCCTCTCCGCCCTGCCCCTGTCTTTCTCTCCCTTTACCCGGCGATAATAATTACAAATGAATTTTTTCCCCGCGCGCTTCTTCTGTGGTGGCGCGGCTCCATGCCAGTGTGTGCTGCGAAGACAAGAACGAGGCCACTTGAGCTTACTAATGCATATGAATGACAGAGCCCTTTATGCACGCTAGTTACACTGGAACCATATTAGTCGTGCACCAACTATCACGTTAAACTCGATCGATATATAGAGAATAGACGGTGCTGATCGATCAAGATTGTGGTCGCAACAGAAAAGTGGGTTCGACCCGAAGCGGCTCCAGCGGTCCCAGCACAAGGGAGGACGAGGAGGGGGTGCAAAAAGGGTCCACGCCACACTTCCAGGTGACCCCATCTATATGTCAAAAGCTGGTTGCCTGTAGCAATATCGATTGATTTCGTTCCTACCTTGTTGTTGTTGTTTTTCTTAGTCCCCATCCATCTCATTCTTTCGATATCCAACGCATACTCTTAATCCCCCGTCCGTTAATAATCTTCGTTATCCCCGTCCTATAAACCAAAAACCAATTCCCTCGTACCAGAGACATTCCTTCAAGAATCTTTCGGCAAATCCCTTCCAAGATTCTTAGCAAAATAACAAAGAAAAAGATGTTGGGTAAGAATTTTCTGTTAACGTCAAGCATAAACCATGAAATGCAACCATAGTAAATCAGTGAGCCTGTCGTCAGAGAAACCTCTGCAAGGATATGCTATAGGGTCCGGTTAAGTCAGGAATAGGAACTTTTACTCGTCTGGTTTTCACCAAGTGGGCTTTTACGATTTTTCCGTGCCAGGTAAGATCCTCGCGGATCGATGTAGACTATCGGAAGTTCGGTACAATTAGAGGAGGCAGCTCCATATTACTCCCATTCACGAATAGCTTCCGGCAAGTACAGTCTAGAGCAAAGGTTGATTGCTTATGGAACCCATGTTTTCAGAGATATAACAGCCCAAAAAATACTGAATACACAACTGACAATACCTTATAAACTGGTTAGGTTTCATTCAAATCGGATTGTAAGTTTTGCCGAAATAAAATTCCGAATTCTGGAGAAAAAAATACATCGTTTCCTACCGTTCGGAACCGTTTTTCTCGACTGTACCCTGTCAAGTACAACAATGAAGAAATGTTTTGCCTGGGAACGAGTAAAAAAGAGTTCGTCTTCTGTAATTTTTTCCCCTGTTTGTGTTAGTCACGGAGGCAGATGAATCATTTTCTATTGCTGAAAACAGTCACGCTATACGTTAGAGTTTATCGGTTTAGTTATCTTAAAGAAAACGAAATAAGATATGAAATTAGGGTACGGGGTCGATGTAGAAGATGGCGCTTTCATCACCATACCAACGAGTAACAATGTCGGTCTCAATTAGTGCGACGACGAGCTACCTAATTGAGTTATTGCTTTTGTTTGTTGCTAAGCCGTCTCTTTTACTTCAAGGATTTGCACTTGCGGCGTTCCCGAGAGGCGAACACAGCTCGACAACACATACGACAACTTTCAGCCGCTGCTAGCTAAACTTTGCCCATTTACAGTCGAAGCATGGACGCCAGCGAACTGGATGCAGGTAACATTTCCAACTGTCTCTCAGTCGATCCCACAGCCATTTTATTCATTGAATCCCAATGGTGCAGATCTAGCCCAGGCTGCAGTGAAGATCCAGGCCTCTTTCCGCGGTCACATGGCTCGCAAGCAGGCCCAGAAAACTCGTCCCGATAACGACGTTCACAAAGATATCGACAAAGAAGACAAGGTGAAACTCGACAGATGTTCAATATATCAGATGGAACTTGAACGCGACTTGATAATTGTCTTGTTGAATAGGATTCTGATCCCCTAGCGGATGTTGATCTCAAGGATCCTGCCCTGGAAAACGCTGCAGTCAAGATTCAAGCTTCCTTCCGCGGGCATATGACACGGAAGACGTTCAAAGGAGGCAATACTGATGAATAAACACCGTCTTCTACATTGTTTGGTCTCGTTGAATATGCGCCACTCGCAACCAGAGGGCATAGTTTTCCAAGTATCGTTTCATCTTTTCTCCCCTTTCCAATGATTGTCCTGTTATAGTTTCGACATGAATCTCGCTTTCTACTCAAAACTACAACTTTTCTAGTGATCTTTCACCTTTCCATATCTTGTAGGAAACAATACAAATAACGAGTTATTGTTTGAGCAATCTTTCAACTTTGATGATTCCACCTTTTTATATCGATCAACACGATGACAATCCTCATCCTCGAACTCCCCAACTTGTCTATATGTGTTTCTCCTTTGATTACTCCCTCAGCTCTACGATACACTTTATCCAACCTACATTTCTGATATCCACTTGAATTTTTCAGTCCATCTTGTAATTCCCTATACATGAGATAGAATCAAATAGACTTTTTTGGCTAGCCCATACCAGATGAAAGTGGAAAAAGACGTATATTACAAATTCATGAACGTGGTGTAGGACTATAAGGGCAAAGCGCCGAAGTATTGATCCAGTTTAACCATTAAGGTCCCCATCTATGACGTCATGTGCGTTCAAAAACAGACACGTGGGATTTGGTAAAGGAGGGGGGGAGAGGTGTCTCATTTGAGAATGTGGATGCACGGCTTGTGGAATAGACTGGCCTTCACGATGTCTTGACGGGTGAGAACTAACAAGATATCAGCGCAACGCACGCATGTTTTCCTCGGGACTTTGCTTTCGACTCATTGGTTCTGCTAAAGGACCCTTCTCGAATGTTGCTTTACTTAATTAAAGGGATAAGAAGAAAATAGTGCTTGAATCAAATAACTACACGCAAGCAATTAGTGAATCGTGAAACACTATACAAAAGTTACGGCGGTAACGTAACTCTAAGGAGATGGATATGGTTCCACACATCGATAGATAGATGGATGGATGGACGGACGAATGGGTGGATAGATAGTTAGATCGATAAATAGGTCAATAGATGGATAAAAAGGATAGATTGTTGATAGATAGACTGAAAGCTATGGTAGATATATATTTTGACAGAAAGTTTGATAGATAGATCGATAGATCGATAAATAGGTCAATAGGCGGATAGAATGGTTGACAGATATATAGATAGACAGATATGTATATGGATAGATAGATAGTTCGATAGATTGATATAGACGTCAATGGACGGGTAGAAAGAATAAAAAGTTAGATTGATAGATGATCGATAGATAGATAGATAGATAGATAAATACATACATACATACACATATACATACCTATACAATTTACAAGGAGCATTATAATTTCAATAGAATCGTTATGTTAGAGGTAATATAGTTACCGTTACGTAATATTCCGTCAAATTCTTATTCTCACACAGTACCACCTAGCGGCGACATTTGGAACTCTTTGCTCTGAATTCTGTTATGGCGGCTGCTGTTGTTGTAATGGTCCCGTTTGTCCATCTGTGAGATGAAAATGTTTCTGCAGGGCGAAAACTGCTGATCGTAACAGGTAAGCGATACGATCGTCTATAATTTTAATGAGATGACTTAATACGCCAGGGTGAGCCTTGCTCTTGTGGTGAGAAACATGCGAGCCCTGCCCATTTGTCAGCTTTATTGTGTATCTCTAAACTTGGTTGGGAAGACCGATTGAGGATAGGAGAAAAAAACTTTTTTCTTTCAAAACTTGAGTTGCCATGTTTCATTAGTCTTATAAGGCATGCGTTAATCTGCATACCATACCATGCCGAGATAAATTGTCATCCCACCGTGGTTTACTTTTACGCAGATGGTTTAACAAATAAATCTCGTTTTCATCTTCCCTGCATTTTTCCCTGCACGGTTTCGCGAGAGAACCAAATCTCGGGAAAACCGTCAAGACAGTCGAACGACGAGCTTTGACGTTGAACGGGAAGGGGCCGGCTGCGGCGCTAGCTTCGGTATTCTGTCGCGCTTGTGTCTCGAGATGCGGGACTCGGCCGTTAGTCACTCCGCGTCGGCTCAATCTGATAACCCGGGCTATATTTTATAATAGGCCCTTTAACACTGGGCCCCCAAGAGGGCATTTCTAAGGGCGTTGATCATTGCTCCACCGTTCTGGTCATTTAATTAAAAAGTCAAATGTTGTTTATTCCTGTCTGCGGGGAATCGGGAGGTAAGGAGGGGGAAAAAAGCAAAAAAGGGGTTAACATTCCCCCGTGACCGTTGCCTACGTGAGGTGCATTACTTGAATAGCTTGGCGTGGTATTTACGCGCTGATTCTTGCACCATTCAGGCAAAGAAGTTGAAAGACTCACGTTTTCCTATTAGTCTATGTTTTCCTGTTGACGAAGTTAAAGATGGAAAAATTCGCGTTCTTTGTCAAATTCATGTGATGAAAAAGAGCAGTTTTCTTTGTTTTCATCGTGTTTATGCGCGCCATCAACATCAGGTGGGGGAGCCCAAAGAAGGATAAAGGAGAAAAGAGAGGAGGAGGGGACCGGTTTGTGTTGTGTTGAAGGTCAGCCCGGTTTTCACCTTGTAGAGAGGGCCAGAGAACAGGCTAAAGCCACACCTGATGGTCTAAAACACACTTGGCGTCTTAGTTTGGCAGAACCACTTTGGTGCTGTTCATTCATAGGTGCTCTGTCGAGTTTTACCTCTGCGTGTCGCTTAAAAGATTCACCCGGCCCCGCTATGATAGTTCACGTGTACAACCCCGAGCAGTTGTGCAAGTCGACCAACAAGTCGACGACTTTGAGCAATTCGTCAGTGCAGAATTACAAACCGCCGCCGAGTCCCCGCCTCTTGAGGAATTCCACCTCGAAGATCATCAACACGTTAGCCAATAAACTGACCGAAAAGACGAACGGTAATCCCAACTGTGGCTTTTTAACTTGATTGGTAAACGTGTAACAGAGGTCAAGTTAATTCTTAAACTATGTCGACATATCTATTGTTGAGTATCAATATATCGAAACAAGGTATCGAAATGCTGGTATTTTCGATGACGACATTGGAATGATACTTGTTTGATGTGTATCAGTATTCTGCTATGTTGATAACCCTCTGATTCTCCACTTTATCGTGATTGAGACCAGCATGCTAATCAACTGAATGGGTTATTGTGAAAGCCTCGTTATAGATGCATCTGTCTGTTTTATCTACGTATCTATCTATCTGTCTATCTGTCGAACTACATATCAGTCTGCCTGTCTATCTTCTCTCTACCTGTCCAGCTACTGATATACAGGACATAGATTTTCTATAGTGGAAAGCGAGTATTAAACGACGTATAGTAAGTTGATATGTTATTAATCACGTCGTATCTAATTGTATGTTGAAAAATTCGTCTACTTAACATTCTACCAGACTGAAAATCTAAATTAAATTTAACGTATAATTAATTCTAAATCTTAATAAAATAATATTATAATATACAGTTATTGCAAAAAGTAATTGAGAATGTGTGCGTAAATTATACTTAAATTTCTGTATAATTACAAGGAAAAAATAGCCTCAAGTCACACGTGATGTGGAAAGTAGGCCGCCGATTGGCTGTCGTTCGAATGTGTTGTTTTTTTTGGTTATTCGCTTGTTTATTTATGGATCTCTTAAGAAGTGTTTATTTTTAAAAAGCAGCCCTCTTCCATGTCTGAGGCTTCGCACGTTTCTTTTTTGTCGCCCCCGTTAGGCTCATGCAGTGCGCCGCCGGCCTTGGTCAAAGCCACAGCGCCCAAGAATCTTCAGATGAATCAAGATTCAGATCTGCCGTCCTGGGCAGCGCCCCGCAGCGCAGCACCTGCAGCGCCCCCGCAGCACCAGCAGCAGGTGAATGCAGTCAATGTCCCGTTTTTACACGACCCATTAATAAAACGCTGGCAATGTTCGATACAAGTTTGTTGTTTGGAATTCTAATGTGCACGATAGATTGCGTCTCGACATAAAATAGCATTCTTAAACAGCATCTTATCATGTCTTAACACTCTCGTTTCATCTTTTATTGCAGTAAGATTGTAATCATTGAATTTAAGGTTGTTATTTTAATTTCGTGTGGGAAAGCAGGATGTCCATCCGACTTGCACATGCCGTTGTAATCCGCCGGCGGAATTGAATTCCTCGGCCGCTACATCGCACTACTTCACTCCGTCCTCGAGTTTCCAGAGCCAGTGCGAGGAGATGGAAGCTTCCAACAACCAGGCCGACTCGCTGGAATTCATCCCGCTGAAGAAGTCTCCATCGCCCGGCCGCAAACTGGAGAACAACTTCAACCTGGGTCGCATCCTGTCACCTCGCACCGGTCGAAAGATCCTCACGTCCAGTCCCAACCCCGCCCTGAGGGAGAAATCCATGTCGCCGATCACCAGTCCCACGTTGGAAGCTTCGCTCGCCGATAAATACTATAAACTGAGCAATAGTATGAGCAACGCCAGTATCCAGTCCAACTTTTCGGAAGACTCGCTGCAGGCCTGTAAAACCCCCGGCTGCTGCCCGTCTTGCAACCCCGCGGGCGTCCGGAATCATCCGCCGGCTCCAGTTGTCCAGTGCTGTGCCCATTGCGGTTTTCACAATCACCGCTGGAATGAGAACCTTCACGAACCTAGTAAGTTACTTTCTTACCCTTTTTGGGTCGTGTAATTTACCGTTTTGAATGTTGTACCGTATGGCGATATTGTGAAACTTAAAAGGTACTATTAGTATTATCATTATTATTGTACTGTTGTTAAAGTTCATAATTTGAACTTAACTCTTAATTTCTAATTACATAGTCATTTTATATATATTTTTTTTTTACAAGTTGAACGGTCAACTGGCACTTAGTGTTTTTCCTGCTGGGAATTACATTTCCTACTTTAATTTCCAAGGCTTTTTCCCCCGCTCGTGATTGCGTGGATATTTTCTCGTAGCGTTTCTCCAGTAGTGCTGTTTGTTCTGTTGAATGCACGGCTGATTTCCGTTAGGTCGGCAATAGTTTTCGCTTTACGCAGCTAAAACAGTTAAAGTTCCCTCGACGTAGTTTTCAGCGAAAGGCTCCTTCACATAGTGGTGTCAACGACTCGACTCGACTTGAATAGTCAATTGTACGCGGGCCAAAGTCGAGTCGACTAAAGTCAACAAAGCTAGCTTGTCAACATGTCGGGTTAAATCTCTAAGTCGAGTTAGTTACCTTGCAAAAACGTGAGTCGAGTCGAGTCATTTAGCGCTAAAGACCGAGTCGAGTCGAAAGTCGACACCCAGTCGAGTCGAGTTCAATCTCAAGTGGAGTTAGTTGACGTGCGAAATCTTAAATCGAATCGAGCCATCTACGGCAAAGACCTAGTCGAGTCGACACCAAGTCGCCTCGACCCGCCTTGAGTCGAATCGACTCGACATTATTACCTTGGGGAAGTTGTCCAGTACGCAGGTCTTCAGCGGGTGCCTCAAAAGTCATCGAGTACGACGAGAAACTAGTTTTACAATCTAACCATTATACGAGCTAGATGAAACGATTCTGTCAATTTCAGATTGGCGATCAGTGCCAACTCTGTTTCACCGACATTAATTGTTGGCTGTGGAATTTGCATGGAAAGAGACAAAATAGGCCGCTGGGATACCCAGTATTGGTCGTCTGTATCTATGCCAGGGTTATTAGATAGGGGAAATCTATATTGGTATCAACGATACCATATATCGGTCAACTAATAACTGAATAACTTTTCATGCGTTTTTGATAAGTTGATCTTCTACTGCAGGGTTTGATTGAATTCTTTCCATCATATGTTTTATCATTGTAATTAATTTAAGTTTAATCATATCTGAATAACTTGAACTGCGGTGGAATTATAACCTAGTTAATTTTATTTTAATCTCTCCGGTTCATTAAGACAATTAGGTTCACCCCGAGTCCTTTTATTTGTTTTATTATTATCAATTCAACTTTATACGTGAGCACCTTGGATTTGCCCTCGATATCGAAGAGCCGTTTTCATTTCTGATAATCTGTTATTGGCTTATCCCATCGTTTTTCTAATATATGTAGTTAATTGACATTAGATAGATTAACTGACTTCCAAAACAGAGGATTCCTATATCAATTATATATTCGAATCAACTCCATCGCAGAAGCCGCATCAATGCAGACGGTGAATTTTGGTTAGCGGATTTCCTTTTAGGGCTGGCGAGTTTCCTCCGAGGGTTAGCTTCCTTATTGCCGTGTTGCCAGGTGTACTTGTTGGCAGAGGAAAAGTTTTGGCAGCCCAACACCGCTCCCCTACCCAAGGCCGGTCCCCCCCACGGCACCTCAGTCAGTCGATTCAGTCTTCAGCCAAATAGCACGCAGTGAACATCCCAGTCGACTTGAGTTCATAAACCTGTGCAGGTTGATGCGTTATTCCAAGTCTCGGTGACCTCGTACTGAAACTGTGCTATTCCCTGTAATTTAAAGTAACAATCAGAATAAGAAAGTCCGAGGTGTTTTTTTTTTACGGAATCGATTATCGAGATAATCGATTCTGTTGACAAGTGTGTCAGTGAATCGTTGAACGTGTTGTTGTTGTTTTCTGCGGGTCTGTGGTTTTCCTTTCCAAAGGTGGCCACAAAATGAGCCCCATATAGTGTCGGTTTCTTAGCCAAAATGACAATTGTGACCGTTTTACCCCATTTCCCGTGGTAGTCAATAGCTTTGAGGGTTTCTCTCTCCTCTTTGTTTTCACCCTCCCTCCCCCTCCGCCTCCTCCCCCGTCTCTCTCATTGGTTTCCATTTCACAAAGGAGAAACACGACCATAAAAATTACAACGCCAAAGTTGCAGGCCTTTTTTTTTCTCAAGAGGACGGAAGACGAAACAAGAAATAATTATTAAGCTGGAGGAACTGTGTCAGTGACGAACAGTGTCAGTGAGGGCGTCAGAGAGGAAATTCCCTACCGTCGCTGGCGTAACCTAACCTTGTTTTTTTTTAACAAGACAACTCAAACAGGTTCGATTAGCCAAGAAACGGTTTCTTCAGGTAATGTTGGGTTAATGGGTGAATTTTAGTCATTAAATAAACCGATTGAGTTAATTGAGATTAGCGGTGAAATTTATATCGAAGTTGGTAAGATTTTGATTAGAATGTATCCGGCAGGGTGAATACGATAGTTTAAGTGTAATTAAGTTAATGGTATCGTTAATATACTTTCACTGACATTTTAGCAGTTGAAATATTTCCCGAGATTGATTTGGCATCGTTATAATTCTGAAAGTAAATTGACACGATTTACAGTTTACGTTAATTGACACATCATTGAGTTTGATTTAATCAGTGTTATTCGTTTACATTGATGTTAATTGAAATGTTGATGTCGTGCGCTAAAGTGACGTCGTCCAATGTTTCTGTTTCAGGTCACTTGCCTTCGCCCACTTGGAATGTTCACATGGGAGTATCAGCCACGCCTTTGCTAAACAGTGCCGTCTCTCATCCGCCGACTGGCTACCGTTCCCTCCCGGCTTCGGCGTTCCCAGGTTAACTTGAATTTGGCACGGAATTAGTAGAATTCTTATAATTTAATTCTTAAATTTTTCCCTCCAAACTCGGCTAATTATGTGGAATTAAGCTAAGAACGGATAGTCTTTTTAATGCGTTCAATTGCGGAGATTTCGAATTAATTTAATTATCGTCGGTAATGTAGTTCATTTGATTCAGTGATTTTTAATGTATGGATTTGTTATTTAATGTTTTTTAGAATTATCTACTTAAATTTAATTTGATTCATTAACTTTAATTAATTTTACAGTTTGTAAATTTTTAGATAAATTTTTATTGCGTAATGTTTTTTCTCTGTTACAATTTTCCGTTATTTATTCTAGTTTTTCGAATCAATTAACTGGTTTTGTTAATTAATCTTTAACTCTTGTGTAATTTTCCGTGAATTTGTAAAATTAAAAAATAATGGGTATATTTATCTAGTTTGGTGCTAATTTATTATTTTAATGAAGCGGAATTAAATGTCGGTCGTTAATTTCCTGAACTTTAATTTAAATTCTAATTAATCCTGTAAAAAAAATTCAATATAAGAATATTTTTATGATTATTTCAACTATTGAGGAAAAAATTAATTAATGACAAAATTATAATTAAGTAAAAAGGGTTTCAGCTGTTAAAAACTCACTCTGCTTTGGGTCAAGTTCCTCAACTTTGATTACAATTTTAATTAATCTGTAAAATAAAATCGATGAGTCCGACTGAGAACTTGAAACACATGGTTTGGCTTGCAGGATCGCCGACCAAGCGCGACAGCGTCAACGATTTCAGCAAGGACTCCCTCAATACGAGTTCCGTGGCCGGCAACTCGAGCAGCATCGTCTCGCCAGTCAGAGAGGAGGAGCCCGACTACCCAGAAGCGGCCGATTCAAGAGCAGCAGCCGACCAAGCCGGTGGCACCGAGGAGGATCATTCCAGTGCTGCTGCGGCGAAACTAGAACCTCTGGCCTTTACTATTGATTTCGGCGGTCCCAGCAAGGCCAGAAAGGAAACACCCAGGCGCTTTGTCGATCGCCTCAGCTCGGCACCGGCTGCAGCGACCAACCACAAGAGGAATCCCAGTCAATCCCGTAACGAGGATCGCAAGGTACAGCGTTCGCATTTTACGGTCATTCCATAGTAGTAGTATATTATTATTATTATTATTAATCTATTTACCTTTAATTTAATTTAATTTAATGGGAATTTGTAATGGAATTTCAGTGGAATGCGGTCCTGTTATCCTAAGCGGTTGGGTTCAATATCCACTTGTTTAAGGGAAAACAAACACGGAACCTGAACCTGTTCTGCAAGTCGATGATGGGACTGTGACGAGAGAAAAGAGGGGTGAAACTGACGAGCTTACGAACCTTGAAATTAGGCAGCGACCGAGCTTATGAATAAAAGTACGACTCGGGTCCGCACAAGTTGAAATATGATAATCAAAAAGCACAAAGAGGACAGACGGGCCCATGGAAAGTTTGTGTTGCGGGAAACGTTTGTCGATAGCCATTGTGCACGGCAAGGTCCCTTTTCCTAATATGGAGTTTCGGTGGTCATCAAAACGTTTGAAAATCTCTATATCTGACTATATATATACGTATAGATTTATATTACTGCTGCTACTACTACTACTACTACTACTACTACTACTACTGCTTACTGCTTACTGCTGCTGCTATTACTACTACTACTAATAATAATAATAGCGACAAATCACTATGGAATTATATATAAAATAAATAGGCTATAAGATATAAATAGATAGATAGAAAGATAGATTGATTGATTGATAGATAGATAGATAGATAGATAGACTGATAGATAGATAGGCTAGGTAGATACATAGATAGATAGACTGATAGATAGATAGGTAGATAGATAGACTGATAGATAGATAGATAGGTAGATAGACTGATAGATACATAGATAGATAGGTAGATAGACTGATAGATACATAGATAGATAGGTAGACTGATAGATAGACTGATAGATAGATAGACAGATAGATAGGCTGATAGACTGATAGATAGGTAGATAGGTAGATACATAGATAGATAGATAGACTGATAGATAGATAGGTAGGTAGATATATAGATAGACTGATAGGTAGGTAGATATATAGATAGATAGGTAGATAGATAGATAGGTAGATAGATAGATAGAAATAGTTATGAAATTGTACGCAGAAAGTACAGTAAATAATTAAGGTGAAATGAAAATGAAACGGTCGATGATTATATAGTCGATTAATTTTTTTCCCGAGCCAACCGATTCGTAGAAACTTGTTGTAGTGGAGGAATGAGAAATTGCCTTCTTTTGTCGCGTTCTTGATGAGAAATGTCGTGAGACGATCGAGTTTTCTCTCTCGACTTCTTTTATTCTTTTTCGATTCTTTAACGTTATTGTATTTATTTATCGTTTTATTCTGGGGGGAGAGTTGTCACGCTCGGCTGTTTCGGCGGACCGTAAACCGGGTGTCCTGCCCTGTTGTCGCTTCACTTCACTTTTTAACACAAATTAACTTTAGTGTTATTTTTTATGTCATTAGTTAATTGACGTTGCTATTTTTGAACTTAACCGTTGAGTGGTTTGTACTGTATTGTACGGTGTTTCAATATTTTTTTAATAATTCATTAAACTTAATAAAGATGGTTATAGTTAACGTGAATATGTCGGATATTGCATAAACCTTTGTTTAATATTTTCGTTAGTTTAATTAATTTATACTGTAGGTGATGAAGTCGATATTGAGTTTGACCGTAATGATGCGTCGTTAATTCATTACCTCCTTTAATCGTCAAATGGTTTCCTAATGAAATTAATTGGTAAATTAATTAGTTTGTTTCAAATCCCGCTGACTTGTAGGCCGAGCCCGTTGTTGATGTCATCGTTGACGTCCACCAAGGAACTGCTTCGACTCCTGCCTCGGTTTCCGGCGACAAAATGCTGAAATCATTGAGCCGAATGGCGGACCCGACCGCTCCCGTGACTACGCCTTTCTCCAAATACAATCACGTCGATGACGCGGTGGATAGCGGGCGGCGCGTTGGCTCGTCCCTCGCCAAAAGTGTGTCAAGTTTGCAACTCCTTATTCGGTTTACCTTTTTGACAGACTAGAATGCATGTTAATCTTTTAGTTACAATCAAGTTAACCTTCAGTTGAATATTTGAAAAAATGTCGTTATATTTAGAGTTTTTTTTTAACAGATTAGATGTGTATGTACTCCCTTAATTAAAATTAAGTTGACCTTCAATTTTATATATTAGAATTGTGTGTAACCTGGTAAAAACTACGGTTTAAAGGAAGAGAAATACTGTGATTCAGTGTTTTGACAAAGTTAAGTTCACTCGACCGCTTAACCAAATCGATTCTGGATAAAAATGCGGGTTAAGTTGAAGTTGCATGGGTTTCGTTTGCATAATGATACCGTTACCTTGTACGGGCAGTACAATTTACATATCTAGATTACGTCAAACCCGTTGATTCTTACATTTTTAGACCGCGTAATTCAATCAGTTTTAATTAAATTGTTTTATGTGTAAATGTATTTATTTTTCCTGAGCAGGAGCAGAGGGAAAGAAAATCAATTCAACCAGTCGCCAGTCTTCGCTGACGAGGAGCACCGTTGAACAGCGAGTGAAGAGCACCGGTTCGGCGGGTTCGAGTCGACACCGGCGCTCGCCTTCACCTCCCCTGCCGGTGACTCCGTCCAAGGAGGAGGTCCAGCTGGAAACGGACGAGAGGGATGACGTCAGCGAGACTGGAACCTACACCATCGACAAGGATAGCCCTTCACCGGACGAGGAACAATCGCGCAGAGACATTGACCGAGTTTTCGGTATCCTCAACCAGAATGGTAAGCACTCGCTCCCCAAGTGTGAAATCATTCAGGAATCACCAGTCCCTTAACATCTTTTTTTCAAGACGTCTGAAAACCTGCTTCAGTGGCACTGATAGTTTTTACTTTCACGTTTATTTTAATTAAAAAAAGACAACCGTGCCCTTTAAGTAGCTTAACCAAATTAGTTACGGGAAGTTAAATAAAATATTGATTGAGTTATGTTATACTGCAAGTAATTGGTAAGTTTAACCTTGGCCAATAGCATTGTGATACGTCTTACGGTATTCAGAGCAAGTTTAGGTTGAGTTACCCTTGAAGATTAACAAGTTTTACAGTTTGAACTTGAGGTGATGACAAAACTTCACTGTCGAGTATAATATCTTGCATAACATTGAAATACAAATCGAATCATTTGAACATTTCGAATAATTTTTGTTTAATTTCGGTTACAGGTTCAGTCGTTGGACCAGCTGCCAAAGAAAGTGAAACGCACAACGTATCTCAAAACTGGATTCAAGAGTGGGCAGCCCAGGTTGTTCATCAGCAGGAGATGAGTCAGTCGAACCCGCAGTCGTCGTCCAAACCGCCCGCCGGACCGATACCCCGACCGGCCAGCGACTCGCAGCGACCCCGGCGTCGACTGCCCAGCGTCCCGCCCAGTTTGAACTCGTCGACAAGGTCGCGCTCCTCGCCGCGCCCCAGTGAAATGTCCGACCCGAGTGACAGCAGCCTTGAGACCGAGTCGTACCTGCGCGACACCGAGTCAGTGGTATCGGCGATGCAGGCCCGCATGGACGGGAGGAGCAGCACCGAGTCCGATGTCGAGGTCCGTTCCAACATCGGCAGGAAGCTGAGCGCACAACTGAGGGCCAAGATTCGCAGTCTCGATGAATCGTACACTTCCAGTAGCTCGTCCGGTCGTCACTTGCTGCGTGAGGCCTCGTACGTCGTCGAAGCGCCCTCGGTCATCCACAACGAGCTGCGCACCGACGATACCAAGAGTATCAACTCGGATAGCAGCAGTGATATCGTCTCGGGAGAAACTAACGGGGCCCGACCTCCAGCCAGAAACGCACAGGAAGAAGCCAGGAGCGCTGCACCTACCATTAGGTCCTTGAAATTTCCTAAACTTTAACTTGATTTACTAAACATAGATGATTTTGTAAAGTAAATATTTAACTCACACTACTTATACCGGATCAGTACAATACGAATTAAGTATAATTCATTATTTGTGAATCGTATTACGAATTTTTTTGGAAAGATCAAGGTTATTTTATTCTGAGAATGAATAAAGGATAACCTTGTAAGTTATAATGCAATTAACTTCAATTAAAATGAATTTAAAAATATGTTTTACTTATAACATAATATTCCGCAATATGTATTACGCATCATACATTATTTTACAAATTTATTGTGTTTTTTTCATAATCAAGTTAATTTCAATTGAGAATGAATGAAGGATGAAATAATAGCCTCCTGAATTCTATTACATTTAAGTAAATCAATTAATACTAAGCTAAATAATTAAATTACATATAACATGAAGTCGCTCAGTACGTATCAAGAATCATACGGTAATTTAGAATCTGAGGCGAATGTCCAAATATCAGGTTAATGTAAAAGCCTGGTAATTCCTATTACGCTTAAGTTAATGTAAATGAGAATGAATGAAGCATTTAAAAGTATTGGAACTTTTATTATACTTCAGTTAATTTCTATTACATTCATTAAAACCCCTTTTAAAACATTGCATTTTGTTTATTTTACTTCTCCACACTATTACATTTCATTATAATTGGCTTAACGTGAATTTCAGTAGAATCTTAATGTTCCTTGTTTACAACCATCAGGTACAACCGCGCCCTCAGTCTGCGTCGCGGACGTCTCGGCCTGGACACTGAGAGTTCCCCGACGCCAAACAGGAGCAAGGAGCGCCGTCAGGTGAATATCTCACCGTCTCGAGGCACCAGTCCCCAAGTGAAGAGTCCCGCTCAAGCAACGAACCCGCAGCGAAAGCTGTCGACCCCGATGAGTCCGTCTCCGGCACCGGCCCCCAAAGCACAAGCCCCGCCCTCCGCGGGCGGTTTCTCGCGCAACGACGGGGGTCGGTTCAGTCTGCGTATAGGCGCCAAAGCTGCTTCCAATCCGTCGACGCCCAACAATATCGCAGTAGCGGTAAGGATTGTCACAATAATGGCCATTCCTGAACTCAAACTTTGAGAGGAAACAAGTTGGGAGATGTTTATTAAGTTCACAGAGTCATTAGGTTTTGAATAGAGAGATTGACAAGTTAGAGATGCTATTTTAATTTTGAAGAGTAAAGGTATTGGATATAGAGATAATGAGAGCTATTATTTAATCATGTTATATTGTTATCTACAATTTACATTTTCAAGGTTTGAGTTGTTGGATACGAGTAATCTGAGACACTTTAAATAACATTTTACATTATCCACAGCTAAAAGTGTTAATTTGAATTTTTACGTCTTTAGAACATTGGCTCTTTTCACTTTGTTGAGTATCCCTAGATAATTCAATTTAACTGGATTGCACATAAGCTTGATGGTAGTTTAAAGATTAAGACAGCTTTTTAAGGCTAATAATCAGTGTACTGATACAATGGCGTGCAGTTAATAATCCAGACTTTTAAATAAAAATCCAGCGTGCCATGACTGACCGTGCGTATTCTAAGCTGTTGAATTTTTTTTTAATGTTTATAATTTAATTTAGTAAAACTCGACTCATAATTTTGTGTTTGTTTTTTTCAGGCTCGCCTTAAAGGGTCCAAGCAGAATCAGCCGGCGATGAACAACTCGGCGGTGAACCAGAAGACTCCGGCCCGGAGCAACTCGACGCTGTCGTCCAAGGAGGCCGAGTTTCAAAACTGGAAACGACGGAAGAATTACGACCCGATGAAAGCGGCAGCCGAGGGACGCAAGAAGGAAGCAGCTCGACGGGCGGTGACCACGCTGACCATGAGCCAGAGCATGATTGGACCCGTCACCAGTCAGGACACGCCCTCCTCCGAAAGTCCAAGGTTGACCTTGACATTCTAAATCGCTCTTGCTCCTATCAAATAAAGTACAAATGTAATAACATAATTGTTGTATTAATCACAAAATATTGCAATAATTACGACTGTATTTTGACAAGTAAAGTAGTAAATTCATCAGTAACTACTTAGTATTAGCTTGATGTGGTCTATTTTATCCTAGTAACAAAGGAACTAGATTAAAAGGACTCTAGGTTAACATTAAGCAGAGTTTGAATAAGAATGAAAACGTAATAGATTTTGTAAAAGGACAAGTTGCTTTAAGAAAAAACTACCCGTGTAACGCAAAATGTTGTTTTGAATTGCAGCCCTCCGCCAAGGACTATTATAAGGTCTGCTTCATTCACGTGCGTCAACAACGATCACTTCGCTGGCCAGCCGAGAACTCCCGATGTCGCCAATTACAGCAGCGTTTCCAAGGCAACCGGGCGGCACATACTTCCACAGCAGCACTCTGTACTGTACAGGTAATTTGTAGTTTATTTAGTTGTTTGTTAATTTGTCTGTTTGTTTGTTGGTTCGTTAGTTTGTTTGTTAGCTAGTTTGCTGGTTTGTTTGTTTGTTCGTTTATTAGTTTGTTTGTTTGTTCGTTAGTTTGTTTGTTTTGTTTGTTCGTTAGTTTCTTTGTTTGTTCATTAGTTTGTTCGCTAGTTTGTTTGTTTGTTAGTTTGTTTTTTTTGTTTGTTTTTTTGTTTGTTCGTAAGTTTGTTCGTTAGTCTGTTCGTAAATTTGTCCGTTAGTTTGTTTGTTTGTTAGTTTGTTTGTTTGTTTGTTACTTTGTTTGTTGGTTGTTTGTTAGTTTGTTAGTTCGTTTGTTTGTTTGTTTGTTTGTGTGTTTGCTAGGATATTAATTCGTCTTTTCTTCAAAATCAAGTTCTGAAGAGGAATCTGACGTCCCGTTGAGCCACAAGCGTCCCAGTCCGAGCCCTCCGCGGAAGTATTTCGGTCACCAGATGAACAGCCTACCGAGTCCCGGACCTTCTTCCGGCGATTTCAACGAGATGAATCAGTTCACTTCGACAGATGTCGACTTGACTCTTAGTCCAGGCTCTCCTAGACGAAAAGCAAGTGTCCCACTAACTGGCTTTGCCATTCCTATCGTTCTCTATCACTATAGGTCATTTATAGATCCATTGGTATTGCCCTTAGTATCGTCTTATTATTATTATCTATCATTATGTATTAGGTATCGTAACAGTATCAGCATTGTTGTTTTGTTCAGCATTTTTTTTAAGGAATTTCTAAATCTAGTTATTCTGGTTAAACGGTTGAAGATATGAATGCAATGGAAATGGTGTTCTAATGGCGTATATATCGTTGACGTAGATGTACATGGACGAGGGCTTGCTGCTGAGATCGTCGGCATCCAACTCTTCACTGCGGGCTCGCACCAAACTGGAGGTTACACGTTCGAAACATTTTCTATTCGTGTTTCTTGTTTAATTCAAATTATCATTACTATAATGATGATGACGATGACATTATTAATTACACAATTTTTTTCATCAGGCGCTGGATAACCTGGTGATTTCCACCATTCACGGACTGTCCGGAAAGATCAGATTGAACGCCGAGGGCCTGTTACGCAAATTGCGGTAATTTTACCCGCCTGTAAAATCCCTCTTCGTAATTGAAACTATAATTAAATTAACCTTAATTTAATTGATTTGTTGTCTTTATCATAATGTAAGGAGTAAATTGGAATTTCCTAATAAACTAACACGTAAATGTTCACATGCTTTAGGTCGCAGTACGTCGACGATGTGGAGCGCCAAAACCTGCTGGAGGACACGCTGAATCGCCTAGCCGAGGCCGGTGCGGATTCACCAGGCGGCATGGTCCCCAATGGCCGTTCCAATTCCAGGGAATTGGCTGGAACGCTCAAGATTATGAAGCGCGTGGAACAGGTTTTCCAAGGTATCATCTTCATTAAAACGATATCACCTTTTCAATACTTCCATAAATCTCTTTTAATTAAATTACTCTTGTACAGTGATGGGCGGTTTGAACCGCTTTTGCGAGCCGAACCGTCGAACCGGTTCAAATTTATTAAAACCGTGAACCGAACCGAACCCTAAAATATGTGGTCGAACCTTGAACCGAGCCGAACCGCAAATCAGAATGATTAAGCTGAAATTGAACCCGAAAAAGGTTCAATTTCGGTTCACTAAATTACTTGGCACTTTACAGGTTCCAATTCGAAAGCGTTCTCCAAAAACCGTTTGGGACCACTTTAGGTAACCTATTGATGCCAAAAGAAAGCGTTTTTGCCTTGACCTTCCTTTTGCAACCTTGACCTTGATAATTTTAGCTAGAGCTCACTGGTAACCCTGGTTTTAGTTTACTCTGGTTTCGGCTATTGTCCAGCAAATATCATTTTGGCCGTGTTAGGAAAATGGAGATGGAAATACTCCATCACCAAGTTCTGGGTGCGCTAATTAGAGCCCGAAGAGCTAGGCTGAGTCTGCCTCACGCAGAAAATATTATAATGGTGCGAGAGCTAAATGAAAAACGCGTTCTATAGATTCCTGTTTGAATGAACACTTCGATAATCCGGATATTTTTTCTTCTTTTATTGAACCGAAATTGAACGGTTCACTGGTAGCGAACCGAACCCAGCCGAACCGTTTGTAGCCTTATCCGAACCGAGCCGAACTGAACCGTTCACCGTTCAAAAAACGTTTAACCGAAATTGAACCGGTTCAAAAATATCAACGAATCGCCCATCACTGCTCTTGTATCACGATTTCAATTAAGACTATATCAATATTATATTATTACAAATACATTAAGATTCAGCATAAAAGTTAACTCTTCTATACTTTTCTATTTATTAAAAAGTACGGCTATATCATAAAAAATTACGCTTTAATTTCTGTTTGAATTTCCAGTTTTGGACCAAGTCCTCTTTGACGACAGCCTTGAAGGAGGCGGCGAGGAGAGCGTCATTCTCGGCGATGGAGTCGCCTCCGAGGTGGACGACTGGAACACGTATACTAGCGGAGAATTTTACTAGATTTTTATTTCCACCCTGGCTGAGAATCCTAGGTTTTTTTTTTTTAGCCCCTATGACAATTAACCCTCCAATCGCTATAGGCTTTTATTAGTTAGCTCTCGACTTGTTTACTATTGCTGCCTATTGAGAACTTTTAACTCTTGTTACGTAAAATCTCTAGCTGATAGACAATATGGTAGATTGAAACCAAGTATGGTGTGTTGCAAGAGGAGAGCCATTGGGTGATAGGCCATTTTTGTATTCTCTGGCTCATTGTACAGTTTACCGCCGCGCCTGTTTTTTATTAAGAATATTTTATGCAGATTAAAAACAATATTTTGGTGCTGGACAAGCGCGCCACTTGATCAT
>JAIQCU010001454.1:0-20408 GCA_022114935.1 Leptestheria dahalacensis
GAGCGCTTCACTAGAGGTTGACCTAGTTTTGGCGAATTGTACTCCGTGCTGCGTGTAGAAGGGCAAATAGGTTCTTTGATTTGTTATTGCAAGTCACCCGTTACGTGGAAAGGTGGGACTGAACTTGTAATGAAGGATTTAAACACGGGAAATTCAAATTTATGAAGGAGCACGAAAAAACACGTCCGTTAATCTCGAGTGACCGACGTGGATCATATATGCTTTTCCTTTTTCTGTCGTAGCACTAGAAAATAGGAATGGGCGGCAACGCGGCACGCGGCAATTAAGCGCATAACGTAGGTCCGCGTGGGTCGCCATTTTCGTGAGGTTGTCTTGATGCCTCAGTTTTCCTTTTATATCGTGTAAGCAATAACTTCGGTTGTGATATGTCTAACGTTTGTAGGCCGGGGCAATTGTTTGTTTTTCTGAAAAGTTTTGAGAGTCAGCAGTTTGAAATAAGCGTACCATGTATTATAACATGTCCTATGTTACGCGGGCTTCAAGGAAGCGAGCTGGAAGAGGCTCTCAAAGGACTCCAGAGACCAAATACACGCGTGATTATCAAGTAAGTAAAATAACGTCACATTGCGCTAAAACTATATAACTTCTGCAATCTCTTAATTAGGTCGTGGGTCAATGACAAAGAGGATCATGTTCCTGCTTCTGTCTATGGAGTTTCCCGTAAGTTTCACAATGAATTATCCAACCTTACTTGCCTTCGGGTGTAACTTGTACGTTCATAACTGTAGGTAGCATCAAAGAACTGCAACTGCGTTTGGAAAATCTGGTGGCAGCCCAGGACAGAGATGTTTCAGTTGTCGATTCTGCTGACAAGTTAACCAACATCGATTATGATCAACCAACTGGTAAAGACGAACAACAAGTACTCCCAGAACAGCAGAAGGTGTCGCCCTGTGGGCGTGCTAGACGAGAGGTAGCTTTCGTTTCTTGAGAATTGACATTACCTGACGTGTTTCTAAATTACTATAGGTCAAGAAGAAGCAGCCAGTTTCTCCTGACTGTGCTGACATGTTTGTTGAATCTCCTGCAGATTCAGTTGCTAGCTCTGGGGATGTCACGTCTGCGAGGAAAGTACGTAGTAGTGTGCCCAGTGGCACCAGATTTTGTGACAACCGCAGCCGGACGCTTTCAGATTCCTTTGACGTTGCTGACCTGGTAATTGTTAGGTATGGGAATCTGATCAAAAATGGAATAGCAGTTTCTTTTTGCAGACTGATTCTGACCTCAGTCCTGATCCTGACGATCCTCCTCGTGACGATGGGTCAGAAGAACAGCCTGAGGGAGAAGATGAACAACCTGATTTTGAAGGGCAAAATCAAATCGAATCTCCTCGCGATCGGAATTTGAACTCAGCTGCCAGTAATGTGCAGGTGATTGCTATCTTTACAAGCTCACTTGTCAAGCCTTTATAAAAACAATGTTGTTTTTTCTTTTAGGAAACCGAGGACCTCGACTCTTTACGTGCGGAGGTAAGGGAGTTAAAAGCAGAACGGATCCGGTTATTGGCCATTCTTGAGGAGCTGAAAAGCCGTCCTGATACCACGGCCAGAGGTATATGAATATTTTATTGTGTGGAGCTCTATTCAGACCAACTTCGTCTTGACAGATCTGAAAGATGGACTCGAAAAGCTGCAACAACTGACAGCGAGATTCCTATCGGCACAACCTGAGCAGACATCATCAGTCACCCCGGTATTCAAAGATTTACCGTAATAAACCCCATGAGAAAATATTTCCTCTTCTGTTACAGTGTATGGTGCGTCTAGTAAAGGGCCACAACATCAAAATTAAAAGTGACGATCTTCAATGCGCGCTCGCGTACGGGGTTAGTGGATCCGCTCAAACCAACCTGCACGCCATGATGAACAAGGTTCTCGAGTCAGTATATAGCCGCAAATTTATGGCGCACCACACCGCCACCAGCGACAGTCGCCCGCAAAAGGGGGAAGTACTCGTCAAAACAAAGTTACCAGCTGACGATGTTGAAGCCCTCATTGGTACTACTGTAAATAATCGTACTACTTAAGTTTCAATAAATAATTTTTATTTGGCAGCATTTGCTAGGGAGGTCTGGGCAACCAAACACCAAATCAAGAACATCCCAGATGGCTGGGTAACTCTGGCCATTTCATGGAAACTGCAGACCGAAGCGCGAGTGTATAAGAAATCTTTAGAAAAAGCAGCGCTTAGGGATCAAGAAGAGCAAGAAGCCTCTGCGGATTTGACCAGCAGTAAAGGTAAAGTTGTTACTTATTAGGGCGAAGGTAGTCGTGTATTTCATAGATCAATATTTCTTTGTTGTTATTTCAGTCGGCAAGCCATCAACCAACGGGACGGTTTGTAAAAAGGTATCTTCAGAGAAAACTACGAATAAAACTACTCGCCAAAACGAAACGGATCCCATCGGGCTTGTTCCAAACTCCAGGTACAAATAGCGATTTTCCACTAATTCCGTGTCCAAAATTTGTTAACGGGTTTTGTCCTAAACAATTTTAGGCGGGAAATCTCCAACCAAGAAGAAATCACCGGCAACTAGATCCCCATTGAAAGAAACACCCAGGGCATCATCCTCCAAGAAGACGCTTTTCATCTCTTCTGAGAAACCACCACAATCGAAAAGAGTTGCTGATGATGCAGCTATTACAACCCCTCGACCATCCAAAATGTCTAATCATAGGGCCTCCGACGAGGCTCGGATTCCAAAAGGTAGTAAGAAACCCACTCGTACATCCCCCCGTAAGAAAAAGCTGGTACGCTATAGCTAAAGCTTTCAATAAGTGCCACAGATTAACGCGTTTTTTTATGCACCTGCCGTCTACCGTTTAAAAGTAAAAAATGTTATTGAAGAAGATAAGCTGAATTATTGGAAAAGTCAATTTCTACACTTTATATTCGTCCATGCTATTTTCCAGAGGTAGCAGTGATACGTAATTTTTGTGTCAATTTTTGTTGTTTTTTTTATTATGCTTTATATCCTCGGATTTCATGGCATTTTATTCCGGTTGGCATTTGTGAGTGAAGTGTGATGGGCACGTAAACGAAGTTATGAATAAATGCAGAAGACTTTTGCATAATTGTGCGTTGTTAATTCTTGAACAACTTGAGAGCAAGTGTTAAGATGTTTATATGATAATAGTTAAGTGAGATATTCCACGGGTGTATATATGTATATATATATATATATATATATGTATTCCTGAAAGCGGTTCATTGTACATGTAGTAACGAGCACGTCACGTGCACGTGATCGGTGTGCGCGCTTTGGTGGACTGTGACAGGCAGCAAAGCGCAGCCCGCATGGTGCGGTTTTCAGGCTGCAGTGGACGACCCTGCCGCGTGCACGCGAACCAACCAAAAACGTGCACATGGTTTGCCTGCGGTGGGCCCGTTGTTGTTTAAGGGAAACTCACAACATTCACTCCGATAACATCAGTAGAACTACGAATGGCTCTGGAAACAACAAAGGAGTACAAGGCACCAGGAGAAGAGGGATTGGAGTTCTAGTAATAAAAAAGCTCTTGCCGTCAACCCAGTCAATTTTACTTGACATCTACAATGGATCCTTAGAATTAGTTTACTACCCAGAAAACTGGAAGTATGCGAAGATCCTCATTCTACCGAAGCCCAACAAAGACAATTATTCGGACGCTAAATCATTTCGCCGAAATCAGTCTCTGAAATGTAACAGGCAAAATACTGGAGAAAATACTGGCGACAAGGACTAGTCACATCATGCAAGACAACCAGTCCTTCCACCCGCTCCAGTTCGGCTTTAGAAGCGGGATTTCGGAACAGGACGCCATACTGAAACTCGCTGAAAGTACAATGTAAACCTTCGAAAAACACGGAACCTTATCCGTTGTCAAGCTGGGCATGGAAAATGCTTTTAAAAACGTAGACCACAAGGTCCTGGTCAATGCCCAACAAAGAAAAAAAACTACCCGACTACATCATAAAGTGGGTCGTAAATTTTATTCAAAATCGACGACTACAAGTCACCAGCCACAGCGGCGACTCCAGCTCGATGCATTTTACTTGCAAGGGCGTACCACAGGGATCACCACCTTCGCCGGTACTCTTTTCCATTTCGACGGACGAATGCTTACGAAAACTTCATGAAGTACCGAACAGTACAACCCACGCATTCACAGACGACCTAATCATAATGTGCAAAGGCAAAAACAGCACATCTAACAAACCTCGAATAGAGGAAGCATTGCAGATTGGTGACAACTGGATGAAGAAAGCAAGCGTGTCGTTCGGTACCGGCAGCGTATCTCCAAACCCTACCACGTTTCGGCAACAGGGCGCCTTTGCTCCCTTTCCATTGGTCAGCGCGTCCTGTGGCCCACCCTCCACTGACGTCTCATCAAAAAGTTCAGCTGTGATTCTACATGCAACTTTAACTCTTGCTGCTTTGGCTTCAAAAATATTACACAAAATGCATGCAACTCCCTTTCTTCTAAATATATCACAGAATACACAGATTTGATACAGAATAACTTTTCAAAACAACAAGTGAATAAGCTATGTACTAACTTCAAAAACTTAAAATTGAATAAGCTATTGGAATGTTCGCAGAAAACGAAAGCACAATTTTAAAGTTTTGCCCAGCTCTGTAAAAAGTGCCGAGTGCTGCCAAGGCAATCAAAGGGCAAACTTGAAACCTTACGCATTTACGCCTGTTGCTGCGTTTTTACTCGAATTTCTCCTGCAATGGCCATACTAGGAAGAGATATTTGCAGTCGAACAAAGTTAAGGGCAGAATTGGTGCAATTTGAGTTTAGTCTTGGCAAAGCTGCTATCATGGAAGTCAACGCTTTTCGTAAAGCTCTCGAAGGCATTAATACCAAACATTCCATAATCGAATTTAAGAAGTGTAATGATGGGTTCAGTGCGCAACTACGAACCATATTACCAAAAAGAGCTGATTCTTCTGATTACACGAAAGATTGCGACTTGGGGATTTCCAAATTCAGTGAAGCAACCAAGACAAGCTGGATTGTGCGTAGGACTTACCCTGATGCAGCATAATACGAGTACAGGAAGAATTATTTGTGCCACCATAGCAACCATAACAAAGCCTTCGTTATATCAAAAGACATTTTTCGGTTCAAAGGACGAAACTGTGAAGGAAGTATTGACATTCTTGTTAAGAAAAACACCAAGAACACAAGGGCCAAGGACAAATACATGAAGGAGGGATTGGACACCTTGATCAAGGCAAGATAATCTATTACTCAAAATTTAGGTATCATTGTGACCACAATATATCTATAAGGCGTATTAAATTTTACCTATAGATAAATTTTAACTACAGTCATCTTACAACAGTAGCTGAAGCGTACAGCTACCTTTCAGTTACAACTGAGACCAAAGAGCTCTTCGTTTCGTATTTCCATGAAGGAATGTCTCCCTCTGCTGCAGAAAACTACCACTCCATGGCTCTGGAATCAAATCTGAAGGACGACAGCGAAATCCTGGAAAAGTTGGTAGACACCTCTAGAATCCCACGACTACGACATGTTATTCATCTTCACGAGCAGTGGAGGTAACATGCCCAAGTGTATTAATTATAAAGCAGTTCTAATTAAATGCATAACAGGAGTGAACATCATGGTACCAGAGCCCTAAGTTCTGTCACTGAAGTGATGAAGAAGAAAATGACATCTACAGTAAAGCAGGAGTCCAAGTATACATTCAGGAAAATCCATTTGTGGCAACCGTTATCACACCGATAATGAAGAGGTCGCATTCTCAACCGTTTGCAGGCGACATTGTCTTCGTCGATTCAAGCGGCTCTTGCGATCAGGTATTCCACCTATTAAGTCTAAGACAAACATTTTTTGTTATATATAGCTGATGATCCATTTCAGACAAATACGTGCGTCACCTTTGTGTTCGCTGCTTCCAAAGTAGGCGCAGTGCCTCTTGCCTGTATTTTCCATACAGCACTCGATGAGCGACTATGGGAGAGTCTTCAAGGCAGTCCGAGATGCGGTGGGACCCCATGGTTTCGGAGGAAGCGGCGAGCTAGGAGTAATAATGACGGATGACACCGCTGCAGAGCGAAATGCTTGACGAGGAGCTTTCCCAAATGCTGTTCTTCTCCTTTCCATCTTTCACGTGCTTCAAGCCATGTGGCGATGGATATGGGACACTAAGAACTGCGTGCAGAAACAGCATCGGTGCACCTTGATGGGAAGATTCCGTGATGTCGTCTACGCTACAGCCGAATAAGACTGTGACGAAATGATGGTCTCCTTAAGAAACGATCCAGTCGCCAAGCTGTATCCAAGCTTTCTTAACCACGTTGAGGAGCTATGGTTAAGACGAGAAGAGTGGGCCCTTCATCACCGATGGAATCTTCGCACAGGAGGCATCAACACCAACAACCCCGTGGAAGCGTCAACCAGTATTTTCAAGGTCCTTTTGGAAAGATGTAAAGCTTTTAACGCATCTACTCGCGGACTTCAGTGCAAACGTGTTCGAGGGTTACCACAGAAGACGACTGCTAGAGTTTGCGACCAACAACAGGTCGAACAATGAAATACTCAACATCCGCATGCAGACTAAGGCACAGTATCTGTTGCCGAAGCAGGTTGACGGGTCGACGTACCACTTTGAGTCATCGGAAAACGACGGAATGCTGTACACAGTACGCACGGATATTCAGCAGTGCGACTGTCATGCAGGGCAAAGTGGTACCTTCTGCAAACATCTTTGCAGTGTTCAAATTGCTAAATTCCCCTGAACTGACGTTCCGCGACAAAATCCAGTTAGCTCGGATTGCACTGGGAGACAGCTTTAATGAGGCTTTTCTACGGTCCATGGATGGAAGAATGAATGGGAACACAGAAGCGACCGAAAATCCGACGTGTGAAGAACTGATGCTGTCGTCCACTGACACTGCTGCCGCATCCTCTGGAAGTGGAGTTGAAGTCTGCGAGGAACTTGATGAAATTGCCGAAGCAAGCCCTATGCAAGAATTATCTGCGCCCAATTCTTCTGAGAATGCTCTGATGGCGTTCAAGGAGTCCATGGATAGGTTGCTCTCGTTTGGTGTACACGTGAATCCAGTCATGCTCGAAAAGCGCAAGAAGAGTAATTGGACAAATTCGAACTGCGAGGGAATTTGAAGATTACATCATGAAGAACTTGACCACGCGACGTGGCAGATTAATCAAGGTTCAACCTACATCTATCAGCAGAAGGAAGAAGAGGGAAGGGCTTACCTCAGGTTCCAAAAGAATTCAGGCTGGAAGACCATCCAACATTGAACTCGGAAGGAAGTCAACGAAGAATAAAAAACGGCCCCGAAACTTGGGGCTTAATGTTGCATTGAACAGGCCAAATGCAAAGTCTCATTGACCTCCTAAGCCGCAAAGAAAAAAGGTCTTATTTTAATGTCAATTCAACATACAGATCAGCCTACGTCTTGTTTTAATGTCCACCAACATACTGATCAGCCTACGTTAAAATTCAACTTGCTCGTAACATTACTGAACTAATCACGGCAGAACTACCGACTATTCAATACAAGGCTGAAAACTCTGTAATACAGTTTCTGTAACTTACCATATTGCACATTGTTATAATCTCGAGTTGCCCCTTGTATTGTTAGTTTTTAGTTGTTTAATTTTTGGTTCTAAGCGCCTGTGTAGGCTGTGTATATAAACCCAGCTGAGAACCAATACAAGCTCAGTCCACAAGTCCTGCAGTTGACGGTCAGTCAGTTCAGTCCCAGAACATAACACACATCTTGGCCCTTATCCTAGCATGTGGAACATGAGAGCCACGTGGTTCCCTGCTGTCTCTGATATGGACAGTTCTCCGCAGTCTCGCGGAAAATGGCTTGTCGTCACCGTTTAGGCTTGTTGTGTTACATCCGATGCGAAATTAAAAGTCAAGTACGCTTATTTGTAATTAAATATTATATTTGAAGAAGACTTACCTCATCGTGTTTAAAACCTCGGGTATAAGAAAACTGAACATGGTACATGAGACTATCAGCTTGTTTGGTTACAACATATGGCCAAACAAACTAACACAAGCTATACTTAAGAAACCAGTCCTTAAGAAAACAGTGTAGGAGATCAAGAGTTTCAATTTCCAAGTTAACCGAAGCATAGATTAACAGATACATTCATAATTGAGCACGACGCTTTCGACTGACACTTGCGATTGTTTACTTCATCAGCTGAGAGACGACAGCTGATCTTTTGGTGTGACGTCAGTGGAGGGTGGGCCACAGGAGGCGCTGACCAATGGAAAGGGAGCAAAGGCACCCTGTTGCCGAAACGTGGTAGGGTTTGGAAATACGCGTACCTGCATGATTCATTTTTCACGAAAGAGCAAACAAGAGGACAACCGAATCAAAACATACTTCTAAGCAACCTAATTTGTGAACTGGCTTCAGTACTCCTACTCCCAAGCGATTTTCATTGCAATCCTTAGGGTCGGGTACTTTCCTCGAATTTGGAAGCACGCGAAGGTTATCGTTTCACTCAAGCCGGGTAAAAGCTAGTGCAGTAGCCACGGATCCTATCACCCCATATCGCACATTAACACTCTGAGTAAGCTGCTGGAAAAAATTACAACGAAGCGGATCACATCCCACCTCGAAACCAACACCTTACTGTCGACACACCAGTTTGGTTTCCGCCAGAAAAGTCGAAGCAAGATGCTGCATCTAAATGGACCACAAAACCAGCGGGAAGGGGAACGAGAAGGCTCAGCTATGAGGTCAAAAGCCGCATCCAAGCAGTATTGCCTGACTTACGGAACCTGGAGACGAAACCAGACTTTTACCTCCATGGTCCATCCCTGAGATGAACGCAAAACCCTCCAAAAGCAGTCGAATGGCCGGCAAAATAGGGAGAAGCCAATCTGTCGGCATCTATATTGATGGTTCAAAAATAGACGACAAGCTCGAAGCTGCCTTCTTTGACCACAGCAGCCTCACATCAAAGAAACTAAAACTCCCCCAGGAGTCAACAGTGTTCAAAGCTGAAGCAGCTGTTTTGGAACAGGCGTTGACATATTACAGTCAAACAACCAAGATAAATATTTACACCGACAGCCCGTGCATAGTTTAAGGATTAAGCACTGGTAAAATACTGGAGAAATTTCAGGCAATGCCTACAATGCGGAGTGCGCCAAATCCCAAATCTTGACACAAGATCAATCTTAAGATTCCCGGACAATTGGGCATTTACGGGAACGAGACAGTGGACAGGTTGGACATAGTAGCAGCGATGAGACCACAGACGCCACAACTGGAACTACCCAGTCCCGTGGCCGAAAAAAAAGAAACAACTGCGTGAAAACGCCCTAAAAGATTGGCAAGAGAGGTGGAATGCCTCGACAACAGCAAGACGTCTCTTAGATTCAACACAAGACAACGCTGAATACTAACAAAATAAACGACATCACGAGACGAGATTGGTGTATGATACCACAACCGCACATAGGGCATGTACCCCTGAATGGGTATCTCCATCGATTTAAACTCTCCGAGACCGCACAGTGCAAATTCTTCCCGGGAGTCATCAAAACCCCAGAGCACTTTCTCACAACATGCGAACAATACACCGCGCTAAGGAAACAGCTAGCTACCATGTGCAAACGGCAGTCAATTACTTAGGCAATCCGGTTTTCGCTTAACTAAGACTGGTTACGACGGTTGGAAGATGCAATGGGCTAAAACCAGACCTCAGCCTCTCTTGCAAGGCGAGAAGAGTGACAAATATAAGATAAAGACCTGCATGGGGCGTGAAACCGTCTTCTCCCCAACTAGGGAAAAACAGCTTTATTGCACCCATTCTTTAAGCCCCAAGTGCAAAGTGTGCAAGTGCGCGACCCAGTGCGACAAGAAGTGTTTGTAAACTACATTATGCAAAGCAGTTAGCAACTATTTACTTAAGCGAATACTACAAACTTTCTTGTTACCTTGAACAAGTAACACACATTTAGTAACCATACAATGTGTCACCGAACCGGTCGACCCTTGGGTCGACCCAAGGAAATGGTCCACCAGGACGCAAGAACTTTACAACGAAAAATTTTTTAAACTGCTCGGCATCTTTTGAGCATCAGGAGCGAGACAGTTGAGATGCAACAAGTGCAACGAAAACCCAAGCTCGACCCCCCAGCCTGACAACAGGACCGAGACAACCATCAAAGTCAAGAGGAATTGATAACACTGCAAATATCCCGAACTCCAGACAAAACGACATTTACCCAACTGGTCCATACAGTTTCCCACCTGACTCGAATGGTTAGCAAGTTGCAATCGACAGTCGAGCAATTGGTAATCGAAAATATGGAATTAAAGAAAGTCCATCTCACAAACTCGCATATCCCCTAGCAACCCCGTTACTATGTTAGGCCCAAGCACTCGACCTACGCCTCGGTACATGCAGGCCCCCCTCCCCAAAAGTTGCCAGCACCGGAAACGGAGACGACGACTTGACACTCATCGTCCAGCAACAAAATCTCGAAAAACCTCAAAATTTCCCAGGAAAGAGCTACTAAAGGTAGTCGAAGACCTTTTACAGTTGTCCCGAAAAATCCCGCTACGGATACTGACCAGAAAGACTAAAAAGTGCAACCCAGCACTGGTTTTATATTTCAAAAGCAACTCAGACCAAATGGCCGCGGAGAGCCAACTCTCGTCAGTAATTCTCGGGAAGCTAGGCCCAATTAAAGTACTCAAGCCTAAAGTCAACCTAGCCCTTGTTATCTAACGACTACCACGAGACGAATCACTCGAATCCATCACTTCCCACCTAACCAACAAAAATCAACAACTTAAAATTAGTGAGGCCAGCGCGGGAGTCAAGTGGCTAAACCTCCACAAACAAACCCATTACGGCTCAATCATCCTAGAAGTCGACTCTTTAGAAACAAACAAGCCAGTCTTTTTGCTTTTGATCGGGTAGTGCAAGTTACAGATTTCGTTCACGGCACTCTTGTCTAATGCTTCATATGCCAAAGATTCGGCCACACGACATTCATCTGCACCGAGAAACCTCTACGTGCGCTAAATGTTCGGGGGCCTACGAGACTAAAACTTGCCTAAAATATTCGACTCCCCGCTGCGCTATCTGCGAAGCCCCCCATCCGTCATACTCACCCCATTGTCCCGAACGCAAAAAGCATTTGAACCGGACACAAGAACCCACAGTAGTTACCAGCCACCATGGTCAAAGAATACCAATTATTTATTCAAAATACAAAAAAGAGCTTAGATAACTTGATCGAACTAATGACATATGCGGTAAAAGCAAAAGCCGCAGCCATTATATTTCTAGAACCCCACCAGAACCTAAAGAAGAAAATCCTTATCTAACTACAAAATCACTTTCCCCCATTTGGGTTCATTGTATTCAGTTTGAACTGAATACAAGGGAGTCGCCATTGGCCTCCACCGGGGCTCGGCTAACGCCCATATCATTGACATCTAAGAACACTACGCCGTATTAAAAATTTCTCTTACAAACAACGAACAGCAAGTGTAATTGGCATTTACAGACGAGCAGGCAGCGGAAAAGACAAAGTTACAACCTCTCCTGAACGAATCGCAGAACCTTTACCGAAACAGTTGCACACACCTTATTCTGACTGGCGTTTTTATTGCGCACCATTTTATGCGGGAAGGGAAACCACACGATGAGCAGGGCGAAACGCTTAGCGATTTCGGTATTTCAAAAAATGTTTTATTACTCAATGAACGAAATATACCAACCTTCATGAATTCCAGGCGCCACCGCTCTACAATAGACTTAATGTTCACAACGCATACAGGAGAGCATACGATAGACCAAAAGGTCCTGGACGATATACTTTCCATGTGACTCGCAACAACAAACAACTGGACCAGGGAAAATCCTCAGATATGGCAGCACCTAATTTCTAAAAATAAGATCGACGAGGCACTTAGAAACTTGACGAATATACAGCATTTAATTGACAAAAATTTCCCCATCTAAACTTTTTGCGTATTTTCCAGACCTTGGTCGACCCCTGAACTTGGCATGCTTGAAGCTCAGAAAAACCACTTGCTACGCCAACACAAACAAACCGGTCTCCAAACTGCCGAAAACAGGTACCTAGACTGCAAAAACGCCTTTAGAAAACACGCCCTCGTTTCTGCGGCAATAATCCTCAGTGTCTGCGACGCTCCTCTCTGTCTGCGGGGCTCCTCCCATTCTTTATTCGATTTTTTTAAATTGGAGAGACGTTTGGGGCGATTTAAAAGTAAAGAATCATGTAAATTGCTATTTTAGCTTCATTTTGGTGTAAGACTTGTGGGGTATTACGTGAAGATAGATGGTNGGGTTGCAGATTAGAAGCATCTTTTTAGGCAGGGTGACACGGTTTAGCCATTTACCCTGAAACACATCTCAACAATCTCACCCATATAAAGGACGATAACAAAAACTCTTTCTTAACGAAGTTTCCAAATTGGATTAGCTAGCTAAAACAACAAACAGGAAACGAAAAACGTACACCTAAATTATACAGTCGCCCAAACCCAACCCCAATCACCCACATAGAAGTTAAACAAGCAATACAAAATACAAAACGCGGGTCACGTACCGTACACAACCTTTCATTTTTCCAAGGTCAAATCCCCCGTATAAACATCAATCGTGACCCAACATACGTCAGTGGTTGATCACAGTTCCCACACCCTTAGACTACTAAGGCCCCTTCCTTTACGTAGTGTCAGTTTAACTTCAGAGTTTCAATAAAGCTGTTCAACGTACGAGTTGTCGTGCTAGTTACTAGATTAAAGACGAATCGAACCCTCTCGTTTCGAAGTAGCTCAAAACTTTTAATTCGCCACACTACGACGCCGGCGGTTAGTTTAGTCCTTACTGCAACTAAGGCAGGATCGTACCACTGGGACTTCTGATTCACGAGGGCCACGACGATGGCAGTTACACCAAAACCTTCTCTTAGTTTCATAAGCACTTTCCAAAGTATGGTTTGCAGTACGAGTAATTAAGATACTCACACCATTATGTGGTTACTTGGGTGGGCAGGAGGATATATAGTGCCGAAGGTCTTCATGACTGAAGATTCAGATGCGCTACGAAATTCTCTGAGAACACTGTGGCCCACGTCAATCCCTGTGCTATGCCACTTTCACGTTTTGCAAGCTGTTTGGCGGTGGTTGTGGGACAACGGAAGCGGAGTTCCTAAAGAACATCGTTTCAAAACGATGCGTTTGTTTCAGAAGGTTTATTCGTCACAAAGAACTTACTTCTCTGCTAACTAATGTGTACTGCTTAGGTCATCTACTCAGCCTCAAGAAAAGACGCAGCAGTGAACTTCGAAGAACGCCAAACGCAGGCTTCACCTTTTCCACTGTACAGTCAGTACTGTCGAGCGTACTGGGATCGTCGTGAGAAATGGCTGCTCGCATAAAAAATTGAAGACGGGCTCATCACGCGATCCCATAACACTAACAACTACGCCGAGGCTACCGTACGCATCTTGAAGGATATAATGCTGCGACGATTGAAAGCCCTGAATCCAATTGCGCTGGTGGACTACAATGTAAACTCTGTTGCCAAAGTACTACAAAAACGGCATTTTGACATTTGCGAAAAATCGGAAACTCGAGCCCAAACTGTTCTATCGGAAACTATTGTACAATGTATCGTAAATGTCCAAACACTCCATCACTCGCATTTCGGAGCAGCAGTTCACGGTACGGAGTTCCAATGGAAGCAAAGCGTATACTGTTGGTGTCCAATGTAGTATCTGCAACTGCAATCTCAGGATCAAATGAAGCATTATGCAAAACATCAAGCAGCCGTTTCTGAACACTCTGCGTCCTGACCAGCTTCCCTGCAATGACTTCGCACGAACGTTATGAACTTGCAAAGCTGGTATTAGCAGACAAGTGCCATGCGATAACTTTTTTCATCGGTCTTATGGAAACATCCGTTTCCACAACGGCTGCGTCTTCGCCATCGAACCCTGGTGCACCTATTGACGACCAAGGTAACTTGCATCCAGACGACTCGCAAACATGCGCCAATATGGAAGTGGTCTAAGAAACTGAAGACGAGTCACCGCAAGCGCTTAAGTCAGTGCTGACAATGTGGGTTCAAGAAATACGCAGCATCAGTAACGGGCTTAAAGGAGCCAATTCAAAGGCCTTGTGCTCTGGTAAAAAATGTAGCATAATATCGCAAATATGGATTGTTATGTTATATATTATTTGTAGTCGCAGAGAAAAACATAACACAGCTGTGTCGTGCCAAGAAGTCTCCTGCTTTGTTGCAGTTACCTGCACGCAATTTCACCAAGGGCTAGCAACAACATGGGGCGCAGAATCAACGTCCAGCCGACTGCCACAGCTCGACGCAAGCAGGTAGCACACGAGGCTCTTCCGTTTTGCCGTCAGGACGGCCTCGCAAAGAAAATCTAAGACGAGGCCCACGAAAGAGGACTCGAGATTTGGCAAAAAACATGAGACTAAACCAACCAAGTGCCAAATCCAATTAATTGCACACGTCTGCACTATTTCGCTGCCTTTATATCTTGCGTTACAACAAAAAATGTGTCATTGCTGCCACCACACTGATGCTGAACTGTGAGAGTAAAAGGTTCATTGGTGTTCTATCGGTCTTAAAACCTAACTTCTTCATATTGTATAAATTATTGGAATGTATGAACCGCTCTAGGTAGATAACTCCAGTTCTTTGCTGTACGTTTGTTGTGCAACTGATCAGCTGTTTCCTTATATAGCATTAAAAATACTAAAAACTAAGTAAAAACCAAAAAAATATGAAATAAAAATAGTAGTTTTAAGACAAATGATGACAATTTAAAATTAATATAATACACATATGTGGCTACGAATATTTTTTTCAAGAAATTAATAATCGATTCTTAGTGAAAGACAATTAAGAGGGGCTTGGCTGCACCGTAGTGGATTTCGATAATATGCTCCCCGTACCAGTAATGCCTCCACTCCCAGTAATTTACCCACTAAAGGTACAGCCAATTTGAAACAAGTGATTTTGAAAAAGAATGAAACAGAAACAAAATCAAAGACTAAGTCCCAAATTTTCCCTTTTATTATTTTTCTCAAATAAGACCATGAATAAATACTTGACACTAAAACCAAGGCCAAATGCAGTTGATCGATATTGTTAGTTATCGATATAGCAGTTGACTGCGCGCGTCTGCTCACAGCTGTAAACAGCAGAGAAAGCAAGTTCTCAGCACAAGTCTTGGGTACAAGTCAACAAAAATGTCAGGTGCGTCGCCGTCAGATCAACCAGATTTTCGATTTCCGAAAGATTTTAACACAGAGCTGGTTAGTGCCGAAGGAACACAGTTGAAACAAGAGTTATGAAACCAAGAGAAGGCTTCCCCCGTATGGGGTCGGATCCATCTGTGGCCGCGCTAAAGTTTTCGCCATGCCGCCGCTAGGTGGCGCCGATAGAAAACCCTTTAGACCTAGATGAACAACGGGGAAAAGTCCGCAGCACCCGAGCTGCTGCAATACCGGGATCGGGGACGTTTGTTTGTACCCAAACAATCATTGTGGCCCTTCTTATTCAAACTAGATGAACGCATAGCGGCATTTGGAACCAAAGAGGCTCGCAACAAACTTGGGAAACAATTCGTGATCACTGCGTTTTCAAACATTTTCCCGGATAAAGGGATTATGGCGGATTTTTTGCTTGTGGCAGAAGAATTGTGCGAATTTTCACTCCATCCTTACCTTGAATCATTCTACAGGTAACAATAAATGTTACATCAGTATTAACGATATACAACAGGCAAGTATGGTCGCGCACATTGTTTGTACCAGACTTTGTACACGCGTTTCAACATTCAATTGTTACATGTGACGCCAATAGCTGCGTCTCCTAGTCATGTATTTTCACAGCCCTGCGCCACCTGGCGGCGGCGTGGCGAAAACTCTAGCGCGGCCACAGATGGATCCGACCCCCATACGGGGGAAGCCTTCTCTTGGTTTCATAACTCTTGGTTGAAATTAAGAAGCAACGTGAATTCGGCTGTCGAGATGAAAGAATGGATTCACAAGTATGAAGAAATTACAAACACCAAGTGGATAGTAACAAGAACAGTCCCCATGGAAAAGTAAGTCACTGAGTACTTTTTTTGAAATGATTGAACGTTTCTTTCAACAAGCATTTCTTTATTTTAGTTTGGTTTTCAAAGGCTGTATCTCATGCCATTGTCACGGTATGGTTACCGGACAAAGTTCTACTTGTGAGTTCGATTTACTAATTTGCTCAGAAAAGGTTTGGTTCACGATTGCTGGGTGCTTAAACAATGTATTACATTGAGATTACGAATGAACGATGGAGACACTAAGTCACTTGAGGGATAAGTACTGGTACAAGCAAGTCTGAAACACTGATTCTAAAAGGCTGAGATACGACGGAAATTCAAGGGGTCTGTTACAAGTCTGAGGTTCTACTGCTACTGCTGTTCTACGATTCTACGGATTATATAGTCTTGCCCACGCTGCCTACCACGTGGTCCACATCCGGTTAGGGAAGGGACTGTTGGGCTCTGGTCAGTGGGGCGAAGGCGCAATAAAGTGCTACGAAGGGCTACGGTTTATGGGGGGATTCTAGCGTGGGAAAGAGGCCAGAGGTGACCGTGGCACCATCATTCTTCAGTAAATAAAGTCCTGCAGTGCGTAAACACATGTACGCTCCCGATTCACAGAAGCAAAACTCTCAAGTGGTTGTTTATAACTCTCGAGTTATTGGAGGCTTTCCCGTTGAGTAACGGAAGTGTGTCAGATTTCGCTAACATCAAAACTACGCACGACAACATATACAGTCTGTTGTATTTAGCGGCCAATTCATGCGGCAGCCGATCGTACAAAGTTTTGTCGCTGGGTTTCCTCGTGATTTTTTTACTCCACGGTCGCGCTTAGACCAATGCTGTACTTCCTATGCGTGCGCTCCTGCTAATGCCAAAATTTAAGTAACTTTCTTGAATTTCTTTTGTCAGGTCTTTCTGCGTTTAAGGCATATTGCCCGAACTGCAATTATGTCCCAAATCGACGCAGGAGGTGCGTATGCGAAGTGGACCTTTACGAAGAAAGAGAGAGAAAAAAATGGAACACTGGGGAAAGATTCTGCAAGCATAGCAGCAAAAAAAAAACAAGTGGAGGGATGGATCCCTTAAAAAACAACTTTTCAACAACATGGCCGAACTGAATGGACTTGCCTACCGGATGGTAGTCGTATGGGAAAAGGCCAAAGTAGACCCCAGAAAGAAAAACGCCCCCCAAACCGGTTGCTGGGCAACCGATTAAAAAATGACTCATAGGTACACTGAATACCAGTACTGAACTCGGAGTCAGGTGCTAAAACAGGCCTTCCAGGGCCTCATCAAAGCCTCCGATCGTCCACCCCAGTAGAAAGATCCGCATACCTCAGATAATCGTACGTAATTAAGATGTTCTGCTGGGCTAAATACACTTGTACATAAAAAAATACATAGTTTCGCCACGTTCTCTGATTTGGGTTCAAACTGTTTAAGGCACCATTCCGCCCTCTAATGTTTCGTCATCTCAGGCTGGTAATGTATTAACTATATTAGAATCAGTCTTATATGGCCCAACGGGTTTCCTTATACCCTTTCTTCTTCACCCAATAAACCATCTATGTTACTGCATTTAATTATTCTCTATCATCTAAATCAATTAGAGGAAGGTCCAGAATTACAGTTATTCACAAACTGTTACAATAAGTTAAGCATACTTATCATGTCTGACATACTTATCTTCGCTATCTACTCATATACTTATCTTTCGAAAAAAATTTTTGTCGGTAGAGGTATTTTTGTATATTTCTATTACAAGTTTTATTACGGTAGTGAATGGTATCCATAATACACATTGTGTATTCTGTGAAGAGGTTTTTATCCATCCATTAGAAAAATGTTTCTAAATCACCCTGTACAGACTGAGATAAATGGATTATTAAATGTAACATCCGTTCCAGTTCCAATTTCTCCGACTGCGATTCAGCCCGTTCAAGACTCAATTTCATCGTCGTCGTCATCGCGGGCTGGTACGTTGATACTGTGTAGCTATAAACCATAATTTTGCTAATTTACTTGCTCTCTGTCATCTATTAATTATAAGAAAGTCTTAAATCGTTACAGTTTATCGCAATATTTAAAGTATAAATTAAGGTGAACAATTGACACCTTATCCTTGGAAATTTTATAATAAGTGTAGTTTAAAACATTGCGGTAGTATTCTATGGTGATGTTCGTATTCGTTTCAGTTTCGCCACATTCTGTGACCGCGTCCTAGACACAATTCCGCCGTCTCACTCGCCCTCTAAGGATAGCACCACGATAAATGATGATGGTAAGTTTTCATTGTTTCTCCTTTTCTTACGATGTAAACCATATATTCCTGTGTTAGAAAAATGGTTCTAACCCACTCTATACAATCAGCTAAAAAATAAATAGCAAAAACATGATATTTGAAGACCGGGACAGCAACTGGAGAGCTGGAGTACACTTCCCATAGGCAGCTGTGAAGACAGGCTCGTCGTTATTAGCGGCGGAGCTGCGGTCGCTATGGCTCTCTGAGCGCGGCCTACGCGATGACGGAAACGACTGCCTGCTCGTTAAAACATTAAGTTCTGTCTCATATCAGTCGTCGTATTGTTATAGAGAGACGTTTTACTCGAGGACAGGAAAAGTGGCTGTAAAAGCGTAAAGCTGTTATGGTAAAAATAAAGACCCGGTCATCACGTATAACAAGACGGAAGCACGTCTTCGCCGAGCTTTGCCCAGTGAAAAAAGAAGGTCGCTCGAAGCGACCTGAAAGGCATACTGAACGCGGCTTAACGACCTGTTTTGTGGCCTTTACCGACCTGAGGGGAAAAAAGGTTTGTGGCTGAAAACCGGCCGGGATTTTATGGCGTACCTAAAAGGTAGCCTTTACCAGGCTGACTGCCTAAAAGTGAATCTTAGCTAGCCTGGATGACCTGAATGGCACCCTTGGTTGCTGCGACCTGAAACTAGACCTTTACCAGCTAACAACTTGAAAGTGAACCTGAACCAGCCTGACTGACACTCTTGAGTTGCCGTGATCTGAACCTAGACCTTAATCGGCCTGAGCCTAAACAAGACACCCGACTTTCAGAGCGACCCTCCCCCACCCCCAAGGCCCGAGACGCAGCCCACAAACATGCCAGGAAACTTCATCTCCGTTGTTCAATAACTACTACGTTCCGTATTCATATCTTTCATTTTCACGCCATAGCCATATTCTAAGCATATAAAAGATATTTCCTAACTTGCCGGCCAAGGCCATCGGTCAGAAACAATGGAACCGCACAATTGGAAAGTACAAACCCCAAAACTCGTACACGAAACGTCAATTGCTTCATAAACAAAAATTTGTACGTACTCTTCAATATCTTTGTATGAACTTTTCCTCATACGCTACTTCTGATGATTCTAAGAATAAAAGTACAGACCTTCGTATACAGAATTGGCGCCAAGTTGAAGCACTCTTGTTGTTAAACCTCCTGAGGCAATTCTATTTGACCTTGGTCAAATTTCTGCAGATTTTCTTTGTGAAATTTTAATACAGCGCAGCATGAGATAGGTTCGTTTATTTATAAACAAGAAATACAAAAAGAAATGGCTGTAAGAAGCTCTGTTCGGCGAGGGAAAATTTGTCCAACTACGAATTAAGAACGGTACATCAACGAGAAGAAAGGCTTCGAGTTTCTTGTCATTCAACTGGATGAGACATGATTTGCTTCCTATATCAGATGGCAAAAGAATGGTCGGTGACAGAACTAGGTTTGTTTCGATCAGGTGCAGATGCTGTGCGTTCTGATAGGGCGTTGAGCGTAATTTCCTTGCAAAAAATTGAACTTCCGGCTCATGTCCAGGAAACGTTCACAGAATTATGTCTAGCAGCTCGTACACGTCTTCTTTCGATTGCCTCTCTTGTACCCACTGGTCGTAAACACACGAGAATTGATGGAAGCTCGTTGGAATACCCTTCCGGACGTAACAGTTCTGCCGGGGAAAAATTGTCGTAGTAGTTCTCGCTGCACGTCAGAAAAGTCCTTCAACGAAGGGTTGCCAAACAAGGTACAACGACCTACCTGGACGTGTTTCTTAGTTTCTCTCTTGTGTGACATCATCGAAATCATTAACTTCGAAACTTTGTTGTTCTGTGCGTCCAACTTTGAAGCGTAGTTCTGTATCATTTTGCTCAACAATACGTTCTCCACAATTTGCTCCATAACAAACTGCGATCCGTTGAACTTTGTTACAAGGACGCCATTCTCATTTTCAAATCCATAAGCGTCGTAACAGCACAGCGGACC
>JAIQCU010001455.1:0-22467 GCA_022114935.1 Leptestheria dahalacensis
AAGACGTGTTGCCAGTGCAGGTCTACCAGCAGTTCTTCCAGCTCTGGTACCAGTCTACTTATTTACGGAGGCTGGAACTGCTGATGTTCACCTAAATCCAGCAGGTCGTTCAGAAGGTCCTGGACCTACTGATTTTTGCATCGAGGTTATCTAGGACTCTCGGTGCAGTGCTTTTACTGTCGAGCAGCTGTACGATTTCGCTGTTAAAACCTCCTTCAGTGAAGACAGATGTCTAAGTTAAGAGCAGCTGCGCTTTGTCTGCCTTCGTGCCGAGCCAATTCTATTTAAGGAGAATCGTCAACAATGCTCTTTTTCCCACGGATATTTGTCTTGTAAAGCCGCAGAACGAAGAAATTTGATTGCTTGTTTATAGCAGCAGCAGGGTATACTTATGTAATTAGACTGGTCTTACTAGACTTCACATAGAGAATCCCTATGAGGAGGTTTTAAGCAACGAGCGATTCTTAAGATCACATACTTAACGACGCCCATCAAGTGATTTTCTATACTAGAACCCAAGGAAATATTAACATCGTCAAGCTTTGTAAACTAGATATATTGTAATCTTGATTATAAGAGACTGCTAGCACGAACTGGAAACGGGTGTTTGCCGTGTTCTTAGTGGATTCATCGGCTCTGAGGATTCGAATGAAATCTCGCGCAGGTTTGTCCGTAACCGTCGAGATTCAAAGTCAGTCCCCTTCCTTTCGACATCCTTTCGAGCGGTTGATCTTGGCCTACAAGGACAAACTCTGCGGAACTTCCAGCGATTCCATCGAGAATTCCCAGAAGACTTGCGGGGCCAAAACCCTTAAGTTCGTACGACCCTCTGCGGGCAAGAAAACTTCACTTGGAAGAGTTCATCCGCTATCTGACTGCATCTCCCGACCCTGAACGGATGAACGAACCTTACTGAAAACCCATGACGTCGCGTCTGTGAACCCTGTCTTGTGAACTACTCCTTCATCGGCAAGTACGACAACATCATGCTGCTCGACCTTTACATGATTCTTGATCAACTGGGCATTGAGCTGCCCTTTCTGTTTCCATTCAAAGACGATGCGCGATTGCATAGGAGCAACGAACTAGTATTTTACATAGATAACGTAGATAGCGAATTCCAGTTATTTGGTTACGGTTTTGCAAACCAGTGAATCAGCAGCAGTAACAGATACTGTTGTTCTTTGAAAGGGTTTTCTATGTCTTGTTAAGACAGCAATTATACTTGGTTTCAAAGTAAAGTTATAGAACGGGCTACTGTTTGAAGAATAATATTACCCATTCATTATTTCATAACTTAATGGAATTCCGTTCATACATAATACAGTTGATACTAGACCTCTGTTAACTGTTACTCGAACGGAAAATTCTATTAAGAAGTCAACAGTTGAAGGTATTCCATTCATTGCGACTGAACCAACGTCGATGTACAGTTAAGTTTTCACAAATTCAGCAGCAGTTCAGTGGCGCTCTGAACAGGATCCAGTTGCTGAATATCCAGACAGAATAGGCGCCGCGTTGGCTGATTTCTCAGGTAATAAGGTTCCGGTATCACTGCCGTATCACCTAATTGAAACAACGCGCCTCATTAAAACTGTGTACATATTATGGAGTAACAATAGAAATGACCTTCTTTGTTGGTTCGAAATTTACGAACTCGCGCCGTGAAGGGTCCAAGGAGGCTGGCTGACGTTTTGCAGAACAATTCAAACAGGCCACTGACAGCGCTTTTCGAATCTCCAGCTGCCATTCGCTGCGTAAATAGGTCAAATAAGAGTTTAATATGGTTTATTTTTAAAGCTTAATGAGGAGTCATTCACGTTGTTGGGATAGAAAAGTTCTCCCTTGTGAGTGATGAAGTCTTCTAGGAGATTCCATGTCTTTTGTGGTAGGTTGAGCCACCGACGGCAAATGTCGTTTTGAATAAACATGACTGCACGTCCACTGCCATCTTCTACGGTGCACCTGTAAGTATCAATGAATAATAATCACACAATCGGTAAATCTACTATGATTTTTTTTTACAAATATTTAGTACACTGTAATACCATAATTATAGATATTTTAATGTAAACAAGAATATAATAGTGTACAATTATATGCACAATTAAATACATTTTAATCAAGATTATTGTATTAAAAGGGTTGGTGATATTTAATTAATGACTTGAGTTTTACGAGAATTGAGCAATTTCACTTGTGATCCTAATAACCTGTTTTCGTTCCTTGTCTATTAAACATTTTTATCCGTGTTCCTTTACCGTTTACGATTAACTCGATTGGAAAATTTAAAAGGAAATTTTAATAAAATATTGATTTATTATGTTGGTTCGGTTATCCGTCGTTTGAATGGTAATTTCATACTAAACTAAAAAATATAATCTTAAAAGGTAAAATAATCAGAACATTTTTCAACTCAATTTAACTTGATATTTCAGTAGTTAAAATCAGTATTTTACACATACGTAATCAAATTACTGGAATAGCAGTACAAGGGATTTATTCTTAATGGGACAACGAGTATGTTACCAGGCTTTCATCTCTGTTTTGGGTTGACCGGTCCAGTGACAACCGACGTACGAGCATCGGCCACTGCTTACAGGCGAGCCACAGCCCGTACAGAGCGCTCTCATCGACACCTTGTTGATAAAACGAACTGTGCACACACACGAGAATGCCTCTCCGGGAAGGATACCGTCAATTTCAGCGAAGAATTTCCTTCCGAGACTCGCCTTAGCAGTCGTGTTCCTGCAATGGTGATTCAATTAAGTTAACAACCAAAACAGAATTAGCAAAAATATTATGATTCATTAAAATTGAATTGTATGGAACAGACCCGAAACAAAAATCAAAGTATCAAACGGTTATAATTTAAATTAATGAAGTAAAAGTTAACAGCGAAAACAAATTTAGCTCGAATTTAGAGAAATGGTCCGAATAACGATCTGTATCATCCTCTACATCATATCTATCATATATATAATGTAAAATAATATATTATTTACATTTATTATGATACGATAACAGTATTTGTCATATTTCATATTCTACCCAAATATATACGTACAAAATGGCGAAGGGAAATAGACAGTAAAACGAAAACGGGACTACGGACACTGTAATAGACGAGACCTGTTATAATCGACCCTCCCCTGTTCTAGCTGAAGGACCTTGATTCTGGTCAGTGCGGTAGAAACGCCGTAAATGCGGTTAGAGTCCCTCGTGTTCTTCAAGGAGATCCAAGAAACTTCGACGAGAATCCCGGGATAACACCCGACAGGATAAATCTGGCCATCTTGAAGCGAGACGTAGACTGATATGACTCGGGATGGATTTAGCAACTGCGGGTTGGCGCTGCCGAGCTTCATGACAATCTTTTTGTTGCCTGAGTATAATATGAATACACTTATTATATATCTGTAATAGTCTAGATAAATAATATGTAATCTACTCCAATTAGAATAGCGGATGATTTCAAATAATTATTTCCCTATTTAGTTTGGTAGTTAATTGATGCTTTAATTAGCAGTTAATCATTTGCACTTTGATCCTTAAACATTAATCTTACATCGCAAGTTTCTCTCTTATTCACAACTGGAATAACGCAGAGAATATGTTGGGTCAATAGATACATTAACTTGATATCTCACCGGGCATTCCAAACCAGGTTTGGTGTTCTATACTGAACTTCCCACCGCCTTTTTCGCTTGCAAACTTTGGATCCAGGTGGAAACGATCGACGATTCTACCGCGTACAGTAGCTACTTCGTCACTGATACCCAGCTGGAAGCATTCTTCGACGTCGAGGACATCTTTCTTGAAAAGCGAGACTCTACTTAAGGGTGCTGCTACTTCTTGAATGACTGCTTCCGATGGCAGGATGTAAATGCGGTTCCTTAGGTTCTGGGGAAGGTCCCTTAAAGATGGAATTCCACTGCTGCAAGTAAAATATAAATACGATTATTATAAATTACATCTTTCATATTACCCAGAACTAAATACTGAAGGATGCAAAATTGATTAGGAAAACGTACGCGTCTTTGTGTAAGCAAGCGGTCATGTTCGCTCCGGAGACGCCGTAACTGTAACCACGATGCAGCCGAGGAAACAACTTCATGGCTTCGGACCCGTTTACAAATAACAGGCACGTTACGGTGGAGACGTCCTCTTCGAAGCGCGCTTTCTTGGCCAGGTTACCTGCAAAACAATCGGTCGTGGAAACCAGGATAAAGTAACCCAGCAGTTCCCGTTTCGCGGGTGTCGTGCTGCGTAATATCTGCGGGCAGCCCTTGTGCAGCAAAGTAAAGGTCGAGGATTGAATCGCTGTGCAACACTCCGTGCGAGCGACTTCCATACGGGCCAGCCGAAGGTTTCTGGAAGCTACTGATACGTAAACCTTAATGAACTGATCATTTTCAGTCAAAAATATTTCTTTATGGACGGTGAATTCTGTCAGAATGGCAACTTTTCCCTCCTGGTTCTCGGGTTTTTCAAGTTCTTCCGTCTCTTCCTCGACAAGGCATTCGATCTGACCGAAACTGTCCTGCAGCATCCACCTCCCACTGGGCCCCACGCGTAAAATACCGACTAGAAAACTGATACTGTTTGAAAGCGGCTTCACTGCAGCTATTTCGTGGACCCAGAAGAGCTTTTCAGTGCCAGCGGCTTTGGGAACTGACTGAGGCTGCCAGAGATCAAGCATCGAGCATCGAGATAGAATTTCTTCCGGTGCAAGCTTCCAGCAGTCGAGAGAAGGGTAATCGATATCCTAAATAACAAGATTCAATTCATTTTTTTACGTGACAATGCGACGTTTAAAAAGAGGTCTTGCTTAATAGTTCATGTTTTAATATCCATCGTTTAACGGTTTTTACGTTGTCAAGGAAACAGCTCTTCCCGTGGCAGAGGAACTCTCGCGGTAATGAGCGCGTCTCGGGTAAAACTGCTGGCTGCACTTTGGATAGGTGATCCACGACTTCAGCTAATATTCCTAGCTGGTCTTTGCCTAGTTCTTTGCTAAACAATTCAGCAAAACAGAGAGATGATTTTGGGTTTTATAAAAGTTAATAGTAATAAAAAAGTACTGCGTGAGACTCCCTCCCGGGATAAGATTTTTAAACTTGTCTAATAAAGTTGTCCGAACTGCTTTTATCGAGTGTAACGCCTGGATACTTAGGCAGTTGTTTAACGCATAGTGCTGGAGGAAATCCTCGTGGACGGACCGCGGCACCTTGGGGAAAGTGTTCAGGGGAGCGTCCGGGTCATCGCTAGGTAAAAAATAAAAACTTATAATGATAACAGAGTAAATACATAAAATAAAATTATATTATAAATATGTATATATATATACATATATTATAACATATACACATTAATTAATTGATTAATTGAAAAAATAAATGACCAAATAGGTAGAAATAACACATAAAAAGACAAAAAGTTGTCCTGAATAGCAAATGAAAATAAAAATTAACGATAAGTAAGCTGCAACACACCAACGCACAACTAATGTTCTCCCGCAGGCATAGATCTGATTCCGCCCAGATAGTTTTTTCTTATGGGCGTTGTACACCCTAACCATGTCGCCTTTTCTGAAGAACGGGATGTTACTGACGAGATTCATGTTGGCTGTGCAAAACGTGACAGTTCTGTCGAGCATGTAGTAGCCAGACGAGCTTTCCGTATCATCCGTAATACAGCCCTGTGCGTAAGAAACATATTATCGAGGGTGAGATGATGTCAGGTACTGATTATATTACCTCATACGTCAATAGGTTGTCACTGCTCGTGCCGATGTCGTGTCCTGCATAATCGTCAGGTCTCGAAAATTCCTCGACAAGAGACTGCGAGGAGAGTTCCCAAAGATGCGATTCGTACTTCGTTCTCTTAACCAAAACAACCTTATGAGCATTGGCCGTCGAAATGAAAGTTACATTCTTACCTCATACAGCTTATACGCGTGAACATTACGTACACGGATCCATGCCCTGATCCGTAACTTGTGCTGCCATAGTGAAAGAAGAGATTTATCTCTGACGATAACAATGTGCTGTTGATCGGCATATTGGATTTCAACCAAGAAAATTCTGGGTTTCACACTGAAGAGAAAAAAAAATAATTTAACAATAAGTCAGAACTTCATTATCATTGTTTGATTTAAGATAGAGAAACGGTGGGATTACTAGAAAATATGGCTCAGCGCTGTAACCTGACCCTTCAATTCCATCTCATGGCACTCAGGGAACTTATTCCATCAAATAACGAAATAGTTGATATAAATTTCTATATCCCCGCTTTATTTTAATTAATTAAGGCTTATTCTGATTGTATGCCAATGAAAGTGACATTCAAATGTTTTCAACAGAAGAACAATTGCGGTGTTGTCAGATCTTTTCATCCATGTGTTCATTCTAACGCGTCAATTTTTCCTCCCACGTGAATTTTATTTTAAAAGGAGCCGTAAAGATTAATTATAAACTGTGAAACATCATTTTATAAGATAATAATTTGCGTAACATTTTCATGTAGCTAGCTATTTGTTTCAAAAATTTCATCCAAATGTCATGTGTTAAAAGAATATACATGGCATCTCTGTATTATAATACCAGAAGTACACTTCCAAGTCGACTTGACAAGAATAATACAATCACAGTAAACCAGCTCCAGCAGTAGACGGTAGCATCTTTGCTTAGTTCGTTGGGTTCGTCCAGCTAATTTGTCCAGTTCGTCTCATTTATAATTCGGAGGCTTTTGTCCTTAAATACCGTTACTAAAAATTTGGCTTCAATCCTTAATATAGAAAGACATAGTTGCATTCTAAAATCGGCAGTCGAGCGTTTGTAGTAAAGGTTTACACATAGGGAAACTGTCATACATACATACCATACACACCCCAGTTCTGTTCTAGCAGGTTCTAGTCTTCTTCGCAAGCTTGGTCGTTTCATTCAGTTCCACTTTACCCTTTTCTTTTTCCCAATTTGCTGGAAGTGATGCAGTCCTCAAAAGTCGAAGAGACTGGAACGTCTGTTAAAAAGAATGAAACCCTGATAACTGGCGTCGTAGAAGGTATGAGTGGAATCTTGTCTTATTGTAATTGAATTGGATCTTGTGTAATTGTTTTGTTGAATTAACAAAAAGGTTTCTACGGGAGACCCTGGACTTTGGATCAGCGCAAGGAGCTCTTTGTAAAGTTGCGAGAATGGGGTCTGAACTCGTATCTGTACGCGCCCAAAGACGACTACAAGCACCGAGCCTACTGGAGGGAGTTGTACTCGGTCGAAGAAGCCGAGCAGCTTTCCATGCTGATATCAGCCTGCAAGCAGCAGAATATCGTTTTTTATTACGCACTCTCGCCAGGGTTAGATATCACGTACTCTTCGCCGAAAGACCTAGCTGTACTGAAGCGCAAACTGGAGCAGATAGCTCAGTTTGGTTGCTCAGCGTTCGCCCTTCTGTTTGACGACATCGAACCTGAAATGTCGGAGAGTGACAAAGAAGCATTCCAGTCGTTCGCTCAGGCCCAAGTCTCTGTAACCAATGAAATCTACCAACATCTCAATCAGCCGAAAGGTTTCCTCTTCTGCCCGACGCAGTACTGTGCTTCGAGAGCAGTTCCAGATGTCAAGAACTCGGAATACCTAAACACTATCGGCACCAAACTAGCACCCGATATCGACATCATGTGGACGGGTCCGAAAGTCATCTCGCGATTCATCAGCCCCGAGTCCGTCGACGAACTTGCAGAAGTCATTCGAAGAAAACCCGTCATCTGGGACAACCTGCACGCCAACGATTATGATCAGAAGCGACTCTTTCTCGGGCCTTATGCCGGTCGGCCTTCGTCCCTTCTCTCAAAAATCAGAGGTGTTTTGACGAACCCAAACTGCGAGTACGGGGCCAATTTCGTAGCGATCCACACGCTGGCTCAGTGGTTCCAGTGCACGTCCGATTCTCAAGCGACAGACTCCTCGTTTAACGAAGCCGTGTCGGCCGACATCAAACTGGAGCAGGAGATCGAGGGCAGTCGCAGCGACGAGTCTCTCATCCCTAGTCACGTCTACGACAAGAGGAGGGCGCTGAAACGATCCATCATCCTTTGGATTCATGAATTCCGCAAACCCAAGTCCATGTGGGGACCGATGACCAAACCTCATGTAAAATTTCCATTTTGAATAGTTATCGGTTAATTTTTTCTGTGTTGAATTTGGTGTTAAATTTTTTTTTCCGCTGCACAGCCGTCCTGCTCCAACACGTCCGGGGCCCACGTTTTCAATAACAGCAATTCAGCACCAGTTTTGACGCCCAGCAGCAGCACCATTAGTCTGGACTCGGCTGTCGCTTCAGCGTCGGTCAGTACGGCTGCCGTTCCATCACGTGCCGAGGTTTGAATCAATTTGTTAACATAACTTATAGTTAAAATTAATTGTCGGACATTATGGATGGCTTTAATTTTTAATGATTTTTTTGTAATTTTTAGTGGGGAATTATAAATTTTGTAGGAAATTTTGTAATAATATGTAATTGTCATCAGTTTCATTTAACTTAAGCTTTTATTCTTTTTTACCATTGTGATATAAATGTGAAGTTGAATAGTTAAAGTTAATTATCGGACAATATTGATAGCTTGAAATTTTATCAAGTCTATCGAGAGTATAAAGTAACAAGTAATAAATATATTTAAGTTATTGCAATATTATACTTAGCATAATCTTATAGTGTAATATATATTTTATTAAAATTATCAATGGGTGGTTTCTAAATTCATAGCAACTATTGCGATAATTTGATACATTGATGTAACTCTAATTTTTTGTTTTTTAATACCCGTCAATATCGAATAGTTGAGTTTTAGCCATCGAACAATATCGATATTATTAATTATTGTTTTTATATCCGTTTTTGCAAAAAGTAACTAATTTCGAATAGTTGAAACTTGACTATCGGACGACAACGATAGCTTTAAACTCTTTTAAATTTATGGCAGTTTACTAAACGAAAACTATAAAAGTTTATAAGAATTATTGTGATGACATAACAGTTGACTATTGTTGAACTGTTGTGTCGAATAGTAAATCTCAATTATCGAAAAACATCAATAGTAGTTTAAATTTTCTTAAATCTGTATCGATTATGAATGGAGATTTAAGTAAATGTAGGGGAATTATCACAATAATAGTAGGATTAATAAAACCTTACTTGTTCATCACTTTACAGCTTGCTGTTTAACTGTTGTATCGAACGTTAACATTTCAACGACCGGACAGTATCGGTAGCTTTTAATTTGATTACGTTTACTGGAATTACTAATTAAAATTAATTGAAGTGATGTGAAGTTACTGTATGTAATATATCGATTTATAAAACTGTAATTAAAAAATATTACAGTAATAAGTAACCCTTGTAACCGTTATCTGTATCTGTTTGGTTTGCAGGTTTCCACCTTTCCTGCGGGCGCCGACGCCACCAATAACGCCCTCATAACGGAGACTGACGAGAACGCCAGCACATCGGCCAGTATGGCCAGCCTGGAGCGTCTGGGAGAGTGCAACGTCGAGCCCATGGAGACTGTAGAAACCAACTCGACGGCGTCTCCTTCATCGCCGCAAACCAAAAACATCGAAGTGGAAGAGGAGGAGGAGAAAGTCGTCAAGGACGAAGAGGTCGACGAGGAAATCAAGGAGGACTTGCCGCTCCAGGATGTCGTCATGGGAGAGAGCGACAAGAAGAACGATGACGACGAGGAGTTTGGTCTGACGGAGGAGGATCTCTTGCTGCTGTGTGACCTGTTCTACCTGCCTTTTGAACACGGACCTCAAGGGATGCAGCTGCTCGAAGAGTTTAGCTGGTTGAAACATCATGCCCGGCTCGGAGCTAATAGACCTGCGAAAAGTTCGCCGAGACCGGAGGTATAAACAATAGTGCAGTTCATTAAGGTTAAATTAATTTGTTTAATTACTGTTGTTGGTCTTTGTCATACAACTGTCCGTGACGGTTCTCTTAGGAACGCGATCTTATATCGATATTATCTAAATATTATTAGGCTTGTCATAAAGTTGTGTAAAAAAAATTTGGATTAACTTAATTTAATTTTAATTCAGAGTTGTTGTTCCTGCCATACATTTTGTATAACAAGTTGTCCTAGAAATGATGTAATTTGAATACAAAAGTTAATTATCATAAAGTTTTTGTATGCATATTATAATTAAAGTACTTAATTTAATTGATGAAGTTATTAGCCTTTTTAGCCTGTGTGATACAATTTTATGTAACGGTGGCCCTGAGAATAATTTAATTTCGTTAATTAAGTTATTTAATTAAGTCAAGATTGTTATCTAGTTAAGACCGGAGGTATAATAAACAGTGTGATTCTTTAAGTTAATCAATAAAGTTATTAGCGATTGAGTAAAATGTGGATAGAAATGTTATCTTTCTTAAATGAATTACGTGATTAAATATTTCCAACCCAGGGGAATAAGAACTGAATTAAAGTTAACTAAATTAGGTGAATAATTAAATTAAGGATAGATTAAAAATTAAAATTAATTAAAATTATCGTAACTACTCAAATTACGTGTTTTAATTGAGCAATTTCTACCAAGCCAACTTCAACAGGCAACTGAATTATCGCGGGAGCACAGATTTCATATAGTGTCGCTTATTATTTGACTTTGCGTAATACTTCCTCCGCAGGTCCAGGAATGGCACAACAGGGCTGCCAAGTTTGACGAAATGTCGCGTGCGCTCAACCGACTCTTCACCAGGTTGACCTACATCAGTAACCGCGAGCTACTCTACGAACTCTACCCCTACGTGTGGGATATGAGAGGAATCGTCGCCTTGCTCAACTCTTACGTCAAGTGGCTCGGTAATTTTACTTTCCATTTCCTTGTAACTGGGGAGTTGATTCGAACTCACTTTCAGCTGCCAAAGTTGGCAAATTTGATTAGAATTACGTAGCTATCTTTGAGATGCGGAATCTGAAGATTCTCAGGGTCAGCGGTAACCGTACGGACAGGTACTGCCTGGTTCTGGTCACGTCAAATGTAGTGCCTTGCTGTTACAAGTGTCCAACAGAATGCAATCTATTAAGTTCATATGATGTATAGTTTAATAACCGTGAAACTCAATTTTTAAATACGTGAATGTGCAGTCAATACTATCAACGACTTAAATTTAATATTGATCTTATTTTATGTTATTGAGTTGTGATCGCTAGTTTAATATTTTCTTGTTTTACATTGTCGAGTCGTGTCGGTAAATATAAATTTCGACCGAGTTTATTTATGTTAATTAAATGCTCGTTAATGTGACCTGACGCACGTTTTTTGTGTTTATTCCCCCTCCCCATTAATCTAGCGTGCAACCAAGAATGCAAAGAGGGTTTCTTAAGCGGAGAGCAGGAGCCGTGGGTGTTTCGAGGAGGTCTGGCCTCTGATCTGCAGGTACTTGAGTAAAAATCATGAATACTATTAAAATTGTGATTAAATTTATTAATTAATTGTAATTAAAAGTACTAGTAATAAAGCCATGTATCAATAAATTTAATGACAAAAAAATCCTGATAAATTCAATGTGTAAATTAACAATTATTTTTTTTAAATACTCAAGATAGCAAATAACTTGATAATGTGCGTCAATTTACCTTGGTTTGTATAACCATAGCGTCTGCTGCCATTGGAATCGGCCAACGACCTGTTTCTCTACAAAAGTCCCGAGGTTCCTTCACGTCAGGTGTACACCATACGTCCGTACCTACCAACCGACGAAGCTGCCGTATACCAGCTAGCTCGCAAACTGCATCTCCAACGAGTCAGTGCACCGATGGAAGAAGTGGAGAGCGCTCTCGCCACTTTCCCCGATCTAGTGGGCGATGTGTAAGATCCTATTTTAAAAAATTCTATTCAGTTCTAATGAAGTAATATATGAACTTTCGTAATCAGTATCTCAAAAAAACTTTCCAACATCCTTTTAAATTGATTATTATTTCTATTGTTAATTATTATATATATATAATTTTTAATTATTATTTATTTGTCTGATTTAAAAAAAAATATATATAATTTTAGCATAGTGGGGGAAAAAATTAAAAGATTTTTATTTGTCAAATAGATCCATTGGAGCGTTTTTGACTCTGACACCGGAGCTGTGTTTCATTGTGGAGGACGATAACAGCCCAGTGGGTTACGCTGTAGCCGTGGCTAATGCCAAAGACTTGATGGCCAAGATGCACGTCGCCTGGTTGCCTGAACTCCGAGCAAAGTATCCGGCTTTGCTCCAGTGGGAACCCATGTCTGGCCCTAGTAGCTCGATTCCCAACGCCCTCAAGGTAGTCGCGCAATCTTTAAAGATCTCCTAAAAGTTAATTAACATAATTAAGTAAATAGCTACGTTAGTTAAACATTTAAAAAAGTAAACACAGTAAACCAAACTGTTGAAACTGTTGAAGTATGTGAACTTGGTTGAAATAAGAGAACAAAGCCAAGACTGTGTTTGTTAGTAATACGTTGTTATTTCTGTTATTATTTGTATTTATTTTATTTGATTATTTATTGGTTTAGTTTATTGTTTAGTTTAATTATTTCATTGATTTGTTTATAATTTATTTGAAGTATTCAGTTTTCTTACTTTGCCAGCACTGGCAAACTGGCTACTGACGTGAAATACGCAGTTATAAAGTTTTCATGTTTTGTATGTTCCTGTAGGATCTGGCACTAGGTTTGAAGAAACTGCAGGCTGAACCGCCCGCTGCACTCCTGTCCTACCATCCGGCTCAGCTGCGCATGGGACTGCTCGATTCCGTCGTCGACAACTCGGTGGCCAAGAGACTGGTGACTTGCGTAGTGGCCGCTCTTAAAGCTCACGGTACGGTTAAATACTTCATTCATTAGTAATTAGTTCTATTAGTTCACGAGTAAGTCGCTAATTCAACTTAACTTGATACACTCGTTTAATAGGATCGACTGGGTGCCATGTTGAAGTCAGTCTATCTGATAGGACAGCCGTGGACTTTTACAGCCGTCTCGGCTTTATGGAGATCAAAAGCACGCATCTGTGTGAGGATTACCTTTATTTCGGGCGTATCTTCTGAGGTGAGCAAGCTGAATCGTGCGTACCGAAGGTAAACGGATTCCACCATTCTTGTACTCGAATACCGCAGGTGTGATAAGAAAAATACATTTCTATTCGCAACCCAATTGACCTATTATTACAGATCCAAAACTGTTTTCTACTTAATAATAGAGAATACGTTTGTAAGGAAAATTTTGACAAAGTATTAGTTAATTACAAAAAGCATTACCTAAATCACAGAAGAATAAACTTAAATTACAACGTGTGTTGACTGAAAATCAACGATGTTGTACATAGTTCGTCTTCGAGTGCGTACGAAGACAATCACGAAGTTGAAGCTAATTGCAGTAAATATTTAAATTAAAGGAAATAATACCTAAACCAGAGGAAAATAAACTTTGATTTCAACTCATTTTTAATTTACATATTTTTTCAATGTTGCCAAACTTTCTAAATGTTAATGACTCGGTACGCTCATCTACGAATAGGTAAATTGTGCGACGTTTAGTCCGGTAGGACTTTATAGGGATTCAGAATATGGTTCGGATCGAACGAGTTCTTGAGTGTTCGCATCCACTCGACGGCAACGCTCGATTTCGAATAGTGAATGCAGTTGCGTTTTTTGAATCCCAGGCCGTGCTCGGCGCTGATGCTTCCCCGGTTTTCGCTAACCCATTCGTAAATGAAGGGTTCGATTCTGTCCAGAACGTCGTGATTGTAATCTCGGCTGGTAATGTTCAGGTGTAGATTTCCGTCACCTGGGAAAGACAATTACGTTGAGTGTTAATTTGAATCAATTGTATTTATGAATTGCTATTCATTTCGATAGATATACTAATACTATTGTTATTATTAATATTATTATTATAATTAGATTTTACGTTAATTGACGATAGTAGTCGAACTGTTCAGTTCATACCCAAATGACCGTAGCCGCAGCAACGGACTGCACGTTCTCCCAGTCTGTGTCTCATAATATCTACCAGGTCGTAGAAGCGTCGAATAGGGACTGAGACATCATACTTGTAGACGTAGCCATCGTGAAGCAGCGCCTCGGCTATCCTTTCCCTCAAAGCCCAGAGCGACTGACAATAAACCAAGGATAGGCTTAATTACCGCGTGATAATGGCCAACCTAGATTGTCACCTTGATCCCAGCGCCGTCTGTCGCCATCGTCCCATCGCTAACTCTTCCCGAGGTCATCAAGAAATCGAGAAGCTTTTCGAGTTTCTCGGCGTCGTGAACTTCATTCGAGCCTGAAACGAGTAAATTCATTTATAAATATCGACTTAAACTATGGTTAATCAGCGAGTTTTTACGCACCGGAAGTTTCCAGCAGCACATAGAAGGGATAAGGTTTCACTGGGGCCTTCAAATGAAGCTTTGAAGTGACGCAATCCATTGCGGAGTTATCGATCAGCTCACAGGAGGAAAGTATCTCGCCGAGGTGACGCCGAGCTTGCAACATCGTTTCCAGGACGTTTTCAAACTTTTCCGTGGCTATAGATAGGGTTTTTAGGGGAAAAATAATATTCAAAATTAACGTTATTTTCTAAGTGATTCAAAGAGCTGTACCGAGAAAGGCAACTTGTGTCGAAGAAGGCTTTGGTGGACACTGCAAGACAACTTCAGTTACAATACCCAAAGTTCCTTCAGAACCGATGAACAGCTGCTTCAAGTCGTAGCCCGTATTGTCCTTCCGGTTGGATCCAGTCAGGTCCAAGATATCTCCATTTGCCAGAACCTATAAATTTACAAAAATTTTTAGCGCTTAGTTTTATTTTGACATTAAAATGGAAGGGTAATTAAGTAGAAAACTAGAAAAATTCCAGACTGTTGATAGTAGTTTATACTAATCTACAGCTTCAATAATCTATGTCCATTAGTTAAACTAATTTAATTACACGAAGTCAAACCACTTGAAACTCTATTTGATTCAAACATATTTACAAGTTTCATATTGCTACATCTAATCAAATCTGTTAGACATTTTACAATTAAAAAATAAATTCAACTGAATGGCTTACGACTTTCAGGCCAAGAACCGAGCCATGCAAGTTTCCATATCTCAACAAACGAATCCCTCCCGCATTGGTAGCAATATTGCCACCGATGTGGCAACTACCCTTGGCTCCGAGATCAATAGGGACCGTAAGTTTATGGTCCAAAAGAGCATTTTCCAGTTTCTCAAGAACACAGCCTGCTTCGACAACGGCGAGACCTGAGTTATGAAATAGTAAACATTTTAACAAGCATAGAGTTAATGACATAAAAATGTATCAACAAGCATTTGGAATAACTTAATAATAATTATGGAAGTAGGTGGAATACATACCAGATAATTCATCCACAGAGATAATGCGATTCATCAACTGCAAGGACACGACGACTTCGTCAAAGACAGGCACGGATCCTCCAACCAGTCCTGTGTTTCCTCCCTGAGGGCAAACCGCCAGTTTCTTGTCGTTGCAGTACTTCAGGATTTGACTGACTTCCTCGGTAGTTTTCGGACGCAAAACAACATTACTCGTGCCTTCAATATGGCACAGTTATTTTTATATTGTGTTACAAGGTTTATTTAAATGTAGTACCTCTTACAGTTTTAAGCCAATCAGTGTTGTACGGAAGCAACTCGCTGGCGTCGGTTATAACTCTGTCCCGGCCGACAAGCTTCGTGAAGTGGTTAACATTGGCCGGGAGGAGTGTCGCGTAATTGCCTCGTCTGACTTCGGGATACCTGACTGAGGTTAGCTCCACTTGTGATAGAAACCTTCGAGAGGCCACATTATTGAGAATAATCCTACTTCCCCTGTTTTGGTTCAACGATGAGACGCAGCGAGTAATCCTCGCACACACATTCAACAATTTCATAACTCCCTATAAACTTGGCTCAGTTTCAAAACCAATTAACGCCAGTTGATCAGGACTTGACTTTGGTTCATAATTTTCAGTTTCCGGAGAAAAATAAACAAATGACAGCGGCACCTATCGGGTATTTTTTGAACTACGCGCCTCTTTTTGATATGGTCTGCTGGTTTGTTCGATTGACAGGACAGAAGCAACACAATTTTGTTTCGTGACTTATCGTTTCACTTAGGGTGTAGCCTCCTCATTTCCTTGATAAAATTATATGTATTTTCATTGGAATACTTGAAAAATAAACATTGTTGAAGGCAATAGAAAGCGTATGAAAGTAAGCAGAAAGTAAATAATAACATGGCTGACCAAACCCCGGTCAAAGCAGAGGCTCGGCCCATCAAAGTTGGTCAGAAAGTCGAAGTCGTTAAAGAGCAATCGAAAATAACAGGGACTGTAGCCTATGTGGGTAATACGCTCTTCAGCCCCGGCAAGTGGGTCGGCGTTGTTCTCGAGGACGCTAAAGGACGCAACAATGGCACTGTCATGGGCAAAACGTACTTCACGGTATGGCTACCTGAACCTCAGTACCTTATAGTAGTGTGCGTAATGTAATTTGCGTTATGTTATAGTGTAAAGACAACTACGGCGTTTTTGTGAGGCCTACCAACTGCACGATCCTCGAGGACGTTGAAGATGACGGGACGGAGAGGACTGCGGCGACACCTGGAGCGGCAGCAAGTGCATCCTCTGAGAAATCCAAGAGCAGGTTCATATTCAGCATGATCTATTTTATAAACAGTTTTATATTCATAAGTATTAAATAATGTTGCTTAAATGGTTTAAAAAATGTTGAATTATTGCTGCTGGAAGACTGAGGCAGAGGCCGGTTAGGTATGAACACTTTTCTTTCAAAATTAAAAAGAAAATAGAACTTAAGTGTTGAAACGGCAAACGTAAACTCTTATCTTGTGTCTTTTTTAACCTACCATTTCACTGAACCTTGTAGTGTGGCTACAAAATCTAGAAAGCCAGCACTGGTATCAAGCAAGAGCTCGGCCAAGCGCTCTGACAAGTATGCACTTTTAACGAAAGACAATTTATTCTAGCAGCAGCTTTTTCGGCATCTGAGTTGGTTTGTTTTGATTGGTTCTCGCTTTGTGGCTTGTTTGGAAAAAAAAATCACAATGTTTTTTTTTTCTTTAATTTTTTAAAATCTTTATTAATATATGATTTCTCCCCTGTATTAAGTTTAATGACGTTTTTAATTTCGTGTTTTTGCTTTAATGTCCTTTAAATTGCAATGACAATGACTGAAACTTTTTTTTTGGTTGCTCGGTTGTACAGACTCCCCGTAGCTGCCGCGAAGACTCCAGCCGTCGGAGCTTCACCGCTACCCGAATCGACGCCCATTAAGGAGGAGGCGAGCTCGTCGGCTGTAACGACACCAAGAGGCGACTTGGGTTCAAAGAGAGCCTCTTTTGTTGAGGTTCACAAATTAACTAAATGCTTATTTAAAAAGAGGAACATCTTACAAATTATTTTCAGAATTTATTAATTACTTTAATTTTTATGTAATCTTTATTTTAATTATGATTTAATTTTACTATTAACTTTAACTTAAAAATGAATCAAGTCTTGTAACACAATTCAAATTGTTAAAATGAAATTTGGTTAATTGATAATAGACTGGCTTTGTCGAGACGTTGAAGGCGCAGTTTACCCCGGGCCAGCCTCTGTCGCCCTCGTTGTCCATGGCCATCGAGGAACGGGTCTCTGTGATGCAGCTCCAGCACGAGAATAACAATCTCAAGGCTGAGATACGCGATTTGAACGAAAAATTGGAAACTCTCAAGCGTAACTATATAATCTATTTTTTAAACTTAAGTATTTTTAAGTTATTATTATCATTACTATTTATAATTAAATATTTACATCATTATTATTTAATTATTATCTTATTTATTATTATTATTATTATTTAATTAACTAATTTGTTGCTTTTTTGTAGTGAAGAGAAACCAGGATCGCGAGAAACTGAAGGAAGCAGACAAAGTCCGCCTGCAGCTGGATCAGCTCATGGAATTCCGCAAAGCCATTCTGGACTCGCAGGCACAGCTCCAGAAAGAACTGCAAAAGGCCAAGCAGGAAGCCAAGGACGCCCTGCTGGAGAAACAAAGGCAGACTGACGAGTACACCGAGCTGAATGAAATGGTCGAAATGGCCACGCTCGACAAGGAAATGGCCGAAGAAAAGGTTACACTCGTTTATTTTCTTCTAATTTTTAAACTAATTTTTAAATGTGGAATTAACTAGGGAGATCTTCACTCGTTTTGTAAAAAAATGTACGATTCAGTATAAAAAGAATCCTAATTAAGTAATTCCAAATAAGTCGAAATTATAATCAAGTCCTGTCTTACAAACTTGTAATTGATATACGAGTAACATTAAGTTAAAGTATTAAATTATGAGCATAAGTCATAAACGTGTAAATAATTTAAAGTAAACTCTGTAGTTTAATTTTGTTTTCCGTGCAGTCTGAAAGTTTGCAGCTGGAACTGGAGCAGGCGAAACAGCGGATCGAGGAACTGACGCTGGATTTTGAGCTGCTCAAGGCTGAACTGTCCAATAAAGGAGGCGAAGGTGCCGGTGCTTCACTGCAGGTGAAGCAGCTCGAGCAGCAGAACGCCCGACTGAAGGACACTCTTGTCAAGTAAGACTTCAACGTTGGTTTGCAACAAGAAATTCTGTAACGAACTTCGAAAACTAAATGTCAAGCGAATTCGAAGGTATTGAATGAAGTTGTAAAATTAATTCGCAGTGAGATTTTGGTTTATTAGAGGATGATGGATATGCACAGTGTATTAATTAAATTAAATGCTGATTAAATTCGTTTGTAGACAGAATTCACTTATTAACCTGTAAATTCATTATCTGTTAGCTAAACATGTCGAAAAATGTCCTGAAATTCGCTTTTGTATTATTGTATTACTTGAGTTTATTTCCTAATTGTTCTGATAGAATGAGAGATCTGGCAGCCCACGAGAAGCACCAGCAGCAGCGCCTGGAGAAAGAACTGGAACAGCGCGACACGCAGATTAGCGAACTGGCCAACGCCAAACAGGCGCTTCAGTCGCAAGTAGAGGAACAGTCGAGAGCTATAGCCGAACTACAAGAACAAGTGGACGCGGCACTGGGTGCCGAAGAAATGGTATTCATTCGTTTGGATTGAAAATTTATACCTACCAGATATTTAAATTAGGGATTTCATTTTTTGTTAGCTTCATTGCAAGTATGCAAATGGAAATCTGCTCTGTTGTTTGTGATGAGCTGCAATTTGTGTCTCGTGATGCTTGTGGTTGAAGGAAGCCTGTCTCTGTAGTTATTGATCTGTTGTAAATTGATCGCTGAAATAGGTAGCTGTAGGTAAAAAGGTAGATAGATAGTTAGATATAGATAGGTAGATGGTGGTTATATAGATAGATTAATAGATAGATAGACAGATAGAGAATAGATAGATAGAAAGAAAGAAAGAAAGATAGATAGATAGACAGACATGTAGATAGATAGATAGATAGATAGATAGATAGATGGATAGATAGATAGATAGATAGATAGATAGATAGATAGATAGATAGATAGATAGATAGATAATATAGACAGATAAATAGATATATAGATAGAAAGAGATAGTTAGGTAGATAGATGGATAGAGAGAGAGATAGTTAGATAGATAGACAGATAGATAGATAGATAGATAAATAGATAAATAGATAGATAGATAAATAGATAGATAGATACATAGTTAGATAGATAGATAGACAGATAGATAGGCAGATAGATAGATAATAGATAGACAGATAGACAGATAGATGGATAGATAGATAGATAGATAGATAGATAGATAGATAGATAGATAGATAGATAGATAGACAGACAGATTCATAGACGGATAGACGGAAAGATGCTTAGTTGGATAGGCGGACAAAAGGATAAATAGATTGATAGACAGATACGTAGTAAGATACATATATAGATAAGATAGTTGAATGCATACATAGGTAGATAGATAGATATAGAGAAATAAAAAGTTAGGTAGACAGATACATATATGGATAGACGGAAAGATGCTTAGCTGGATCGATGGACAATAGGTAGTAACTAGGTAGACAGATAGATAGGGACATGGATATAACCTTAGATCAATGGGATTTTGAAATGAGGTGAAAATAAATAAACTTAATTGACTACATCGTTTCTTTCCGACCCTGACAAGGTGGAACAGTTGGCCGACCGTAACTTGTCGCTGGAAGAGAAGATCGCCGAATTGCACGAGGCCGTCGCCGACCTGGAACAACTTCACGATATGAACGAGGAGCTCCAGGAAACCGCCAGAGACACCGAGCTGGAACTGAGAGAGGAGCTGGACCTGTGCCGTGGCAAAATCCGCGAAGTAACGAAACCTATATTAATCACATTTAATATTGATTGGATACAACTTAACGTTAATCAAATTTCCATGTTAGAAACTTAAAAACTATTCAAACGACTTTCAGATTACCAAAGAACGCGACGCTGCATCGGAAATCGTCGCCGATCGCAACGCCACCATCGAGAAATTCCGCGAGGTTGTGCAGCAGCTGCAGACGTCCAACCAGGAGCTGAGGGACGCGCTGGAACGCGAGACGAACCGACCCGTCGGTGCTCCGCCTGAGGTCATCGACTATCGCAAGATGTTCACCGAGACTAAAACCTTCTCCAAGACGGTCGACCTGGAACTCCGCAAACTGGACGTCCAGCAGGCTCTGCAGCACGTGCAGTACCTGTGCGCCTATATGCCGGAATCCTTCATGGCGAGAGGAGGTAATTTATGAAAAAAACCATAAACATTGGAACACGGAAATTAAACTGCACCTTAAAACTTGCATAAATGATTGAAATAGAATTAATTTCCTGTTAATTATAATTACATTCTTGAATTAATTATAACCATGCTAAAATCGATTATCTGTCGCAACTTTATCCGCGTTGTTATAATTGAGCCAGAATATAAATAAATGACGGGGCAATCGATAGTAATGCCAATTTGAAGTTTAAATCTAAGTTACTTTAAGTTTAAAACGTTGGTTTCTCATTGCTTTTAGTTAGACAGAAATTGCACCTTTCGACTGGTATTTACACGACTTTGGGAAATAATCTTTCAGTAGCATCTTACTTAATGATTTCAACACGTCATTCACATTTAATTAAAGGAAGCATTTCAAATCCGTTTAGTTCCTGTAATGGCAGTTGTTTTCAGTTTAACAAACGACAAGTATTCGATTGAAATCCTATAGTTATTATTATGATGAATTAGTTTGCTTCATATCGATATCAGCTTCTCTTGTTCAACATTTCAAGGTGACCACGATAGTGTCCAGGTGCTGCTGCTTGTGCCTCGCATCCTCTACAAGTGCGATATCCTGCTGGCCCAGACCAAGGAGAAGTTTCCCCGTCCCGAGAGGCTGGACGCTTCCACGGTCTTGAAATCGCACGCTGCTGAACAGTATTCGTTCGGCTGCCTGCTGTCCAAGTACCTCTACTCCATCCAGGTATCAGCGTTAATTATGTAACGAATCGGTATTATTATCACTTTTAATATTTAAACTAATGTTAGTTAATTTATCTTCTAATTTGATTCTATCAGCAGTAGTTTGTGTCGACCGAATATGGTGAATTCCATTTTGATTTCTTCTTATAGGGCATTGCTCGTCAGTATGTGCACGCACTAAACTGCTGCACGCCCGAGGCGTTCCTCAAGGTGGGTACCCACTACCCAGAAATGGCGGCCCAGGAAAAGGCGTTGGATTTCTACGTGGAACTGTTGCGCAAGGATCAGGTCTGCTTATCAGTGATTGGCTATGCGCACATTTTACCAATTACGTAACAACAGTATTCGTATAATAAGTTATGGAGTTAAGAGGCTCTTAGATGTAAAATAAGATTATATCTTACTCTAATTATATATTAGAAGAATTTGCCAGTTTCATTTTCTTGCCAGTTNGGACCTGTTTTGACAAGTGGTATTCTGTCCATAATGACTTAATTAGTTTGATTAGTAATTGATTATAATTATCTGACTGGATTTCAACAGCTAATCTCCTCTAAAGTCAATGTTAATTATTCATGATTTGTTGTCTTTTTTTACTGGTGGAATTAAACCAACAGCTGGATGAAAATGTGAACCTGGAAGGATTGCAGAAGCTCCTCGGTTATCTCGGCTCGGTCTATTCGACCTACTTCAGCGAGACCACCGACTCGTTCTCTCTGATAACGGACAGCGCCAGAACGCTGACTGCGGCCTGCGACTGCGTAACGACGGATGCCACCAGGATTCAGTTAATGATGCAGGTAAACTATCTTACGTCCAATCGACTTCACCGGGTTTTAATTGAAAATCTATTGGCATTTAAATGTAAAATCTGATTGTAAGTCTATTGAATTATTTTAATATTATTGCCGTACCTTAGTTATTTCTATGTGCTAGGGATGTTAAGTCGTTCG
>JAIQCU010001456.1:0-20401 GCA_022114935.1 Leptestheria dahalacensis
GTTATGAATCGTTAAATTTGTCGAACGAAATACAGTTTTGTTTCCCAACCCAATATTACGGAATGCGTAATAGATAGTTTGATAGGTTGATAGGTAGGTCGGTAGATAAATAGATAGAAAGATAGATGGATGGATGGATGGATGAATGAATGGATAGATAGATAGGTAGGTTGATAGGTAGATCTCTAGATAGAAAGATAGATAGATAGATCGATGGATGCATTGCTGGATAAATATAAATGGATAGAAATATACAGACATATAGACAGATAGTTAGATAGATAGATTGTTGAAAGGACGGCCAGAGTTAACATTATGTGAAGTATTAAAACATGATTTAAAATAGTATTTTATTACAATATTATCCGTTATCTAATGCAACCAAATAAAAAATATAATAAATAACTATTTACTCTAATATCATATATATAATTTATACGTGTTAATTGTTTAGGTATTTGATTAAAATGGATGTAGTGATTTGTAATTTCAGTGACATTCTACAGTTATATTCTCATACTGGCTGTGTAATATGTAATAATTTAATCAGGTTAATTGATTTGATAGAACTGGCCGCATTGAAGCAAATGCTACACGGCAAGGCGCCCACCAACGACAACGAATTGCAGAAGGCTCGGGTACGTTCAGATGGTTTTTTACTGTTATTTTTGTTATAATATCATCGAATGATTAATATTCCTATTCAAGGATCAGCTGAGTAAACTATTACGCAACGGTCCCTCATTAAACAGCATCGAGAGTCTCCATGGGAACGACAGCAGCGCCATGGCCAGGCATTTACTCAAGGGAATCTTCCCTGTTGAAGTCCTCAGTAACGCCACGGTCAAACCGAGTAAAAATAGCCCCCGGAATCCTTTAGACTCGCACAAGCTCAACATCTTGAAAAGTGAGCTATTCATTTGTCATATTTTGTATATTTATAATAATTTATTTTAATTCTATCGTATTATTTATTGTCATTCCATTTAATCCAATTCACCCGATCTTGTTTACAGATTATTTCGCATTGGCCCATCAGCTGTCCGAAGTCAAATTTAATCAAATTATCGGCCGGAAGCTAAAGTATTTTAGACAGGTACGGTTTTTGGTTTTCCAAATACCTGGGTCTGATTTTTTTAAAAAATAATTGTTAACTTATATTTTGTTTTCAGTGCGCGACGCAAGGTAAACTGGACGAGACAAGCGACGAACCCGTGGAACTAGGTCCTTACGAAGACCCGTACGAATCCAACGAAGACGGCCAAATGCTGGGCAATCTGAGTTCTGGCAGCTCTTGTGAGGACGAATAACAAAACCCCGTTGTTTATTTCCCTTTTTTTTACTTTCCGATAAAATCCAATGGCAGAGAAGAACACAAATTCGAACGCGATATACAATAAGATGATCAACTAAAACATTCTGATTTGTTTTGCATTAGTCCATTTGTATTGATTACCAGACTGCCGATGTATTGTAAAATTTAATTTTGATTTTTTCTAAACGGAGATGACATCAAGTGACTTAGTTGAGGTTATCAACGATGCTCTCGGCCAGGGTGAGGAGAACCTGAGACCAGGTGGACCTTTCTTCAACGGTGACTCCCTTCTCTCCGAGAACCTGGATCAGGTCCCTGCCGAAGTAGACGAAGTGTTCGCGGTTGACCTTGCGGGGGAAGTGGGTGTGTCCCAAGTAGATGAGCTGACCGACGAGGACGAGATCGTTGTCCAGGCTGTTGATGGCTACATCGAGACGGTCGACGACAGCCTTGACTTGTGTCTGGAACTCGGCGTCGGAGGCTAGGGCAGCGGCATCGACGGCAGCGAACCTGGGGAAGAGCTGCTGGTAGGCGGGGTGCGCCTTGAACAACCTGTAGAGTCACGTGGTCATTATTAAATGAAACGCAGTACGGCTGAAAGGTATTACTGATATATTGTTGGGTTGATAAGTGATAGTCAGAGGGTAATAAGTACCTGAGGAAGGCTTCGGAACCGATCTGCTGGCGGCTGTCACGGACGCGAGCCCAGGAACCAGCGACGGTCTTCTTCTGACGAGGAGTCAACTTGGTGTCGGGGTTGGGTACATCGTTGCTATCTCTGCTCGGTGATTCACGTATGATTAGCCAGAATATTCAGCTAACTTAGTCATCTTACCTGAGGTACTTGACGACAACCTTGTTCATGTTGTTGAGTCCCTCGATCCAGGCGTCTTCGATCTGGGGAGTGAAAGCGGCTCCGAGCTCAGCCTTAAGAGTAGCGACCAGAGCGCGAGCAAATTCCTGCACCAAAGAAGAAACGTTTAACTCTATCTTACAAGCTTTGATTGAAACGATGAGTATCAGTTCCGATCTTGCTGAATATCCTTACATCGAAGTGCCAGGCCTGGACAGCACGGGGGACGTGGCTGACTCCGATGTGCGTGAGCTGCTGAGCCAACAGGTTATCGCTGCCCAGAGACTCGATGATGGCGTTCAGACCAGCGACGACGGTGTAGGCCTGCGACAGGAAGTCTCCGTTGGTGCGCAGCTCAGAAACGGGCACATTGGCGAACTTGGAGAAGAGCTTCTGGTATTCGGGGTGGTCAGAGAACAACCTATGTTACCAAGTAACAGTAGATGACCAGTTGGCTAGACAAGGATTGGTGCATGGGAGATACCTAATGAAGGTCTCAGGAGCAATGTTACCACTGCGCTTGGCGACGTCCCATGATTGGCGAATCAGATCCCTCTCAGTTGCTCCCAGAGAAGCGCATTGGGCGTTCTATGTCAACATGTACATTACGAGTAAGCAGTGTTTCTCAATAACTTAACCAATAACTTCACCATAAGAATATTCCGATAGGCATAACTATATATGCAGTTTAATTATACATTAACCACGTAAACACAAAATCGGACTCTTATTAGTTATTAGTTCGTTCCCAAGGGTATGTCAAACCGAGTTACTATTAGGTTACCGTCTAACTGGTCCAAACACCCTTTCACTGTTAAACAACAGTGATCATTCTGACCTCGAAGTCCCGCTCTGCTAATCCAACTTTAAACTAGTAGCACTTCAACATTGGAAAGTTGGACCAAAGTGAGGATACTTACGGAGCCAACGAAGGAAGCAGCCAGCAGGCAGACGATTACAGCGAACCTGTTCATCTTGGACAGTGCGGGGACTTGAAGCCGAACTGATGCTCCTTCATCCCAAGCCCAGTTCCTTATATACTCGGTATCTCTGCCTATCGTTTACATTAAAGTTCTATAATTTAACACGTTGCTGAAACAAACTGAGTTCTTGTTTGTCACGTACGCCATCTTCAGAAACGTTGTTTGGAGTGGGTTAGGCGATCTTTGACCTCTCCTTCAAAGCCTTGTCTCATCTGACGAGTCCCAAATAGCATCGAAAAATAACCTATTCTACTCTTACTTATCTAACCTAACCACTCAGAACCTCCAATCCACCAAGCTCTCTCGATCATTTTTCGCGACTGCACTTCGACGCTAATGCAGAGAATGATACGTCAGTGTTTTGGATCAGGTAGACAGAAAGAGAAGGGTTTGTTTTAACTGAATAATTGTTGATGTAGTTATTCTACAATCAAGAAATATCGGATGCAGTTAAAAGTATCATGAATGGTGAAAAAAGCGAGAGAAAAAAACAAGAAAATAAAGTCGAACCGACCGGGGTGCGAACCCGGGACGTATACTTTTCAGAGTAAGCAATTTGGTAATGTGCTATCGGCCCTTACTCCAAATGTACAACAACAATGCAGATGAACAATTCATCAGGTAACTAGTTGCACGTCTTACCTCTAGGTGACTCTGTCAGCCTTTCCTGTGGTTGTTTATTGAACTTTCTGTTACAATCTGTAATATCGCGGTATATTTTGTAACGAAATACCACTTCGTGTAGTTCGAGTACATCAGCTTTATTTTGAAGATATGTCAGTTGTTTCATGGGTGGTTCAAGTAGAATCGTTAATCAAGTTCATGGTAACTGGCCTCTTTCAAGAGCGGTTTGAAAGATCCTAACCAGTTACACAAAAGTCGGAAATCCCCCCCCCNACAAAAGTCGGAAATCCCCCCCCCCGTTGCTGCAGTTCCCGTTTGTCGAGAACAGTCTAAGTACATTGCGTAAGCTTCAAACTGAAATGATGTTATGTATACGAGCCAGAGGAACTATAAGATTAGGTGATCACTTCCTCGAGCAGTCTATGGAAATTGGATATAATTGACCTCCCCAGTGACAAAAATACGCATTGCAGTATTCGATGAAAAGTTGGTGTCTCTCGGTAGTAAGCATACGACGTTAACATTCAAAACTTGTGGCAGGAATCTACGGTTCAGTCGCAGACCTCCCTCTCAAAACATTGTGTCATCTGACGAGTCCTAAGACATCACTAAAAATTAACTTTCAGTTATAGTTGTTACGAATCCTTCTTCTCTTACTTATCTACCCTAAACACTCACATCCTCCAATCCACCAAGCGCCCTTGATTACTTTCCGCAACCGCACTTTGGCGCTAATGAGAAGAATGATGTGTCAATGTTTCGGATCAGATAGACAGAAAGGAAAATCCTTGTTTCAACTGGAAAATTTACATTACAATGTGTTTTCTTTATAAATTCAAGGTGAGGAAAACGAATTACCCTCGAAAAACATATAATTCAAAGGAGTTGTTCCACAATTCAGCAATCATGGGATAATTCATAAATTTAAAAGTATCGTGACATTGTGCAAAAGATTGACATTCCAAAAAAAAAACAGATAAGAAAAAAGAACCGACCGGGGTACGAACCCGGGACGTGTACTTTTCAGAGTAAGCAGTTTGGTAATGTGCTATCGGCCCTTACTCAATATGCACAACGATATGGTAGGGAGGGAAATCATCAGGTAAATTGCACTTCTTACCTCTAGGTGTCTCTGTCAGCCTTTCGTGCGGTTGTTAATTGAACTTACAGTTTGTTACAATCTGAAATTTTTTCTGTAATTATGGCACCGATGTCATGGTTGTTCCATGGTAGTTCAAGTAAAATTAGATACGTTCAAGAGCGGTTTCAAACATCCTGCAAAACCAAGACATCGACCAGTTACAGAGTAACGTCGTAATCTTTTCCATTGCTGCAGTTCTTAGCAGTCGATAACAGTCTCTGTGTTCGGCCTAACCTTCTGACTTAAATGAAATAACGTCTGTAGGCCAGATGAACTAGAAGAAACAGCACTTTTCGAAGTGATTGCAAGCTATTGATATGGTTGACATCCACACTGACAAAGATACGCATTGAATTAACGGATGGAAAATTCACGGTTCTCGAGAATAGCCGAGGATGTTTTCATTCACAATTTGTGGCTGGAATGTACGTTCAGTCGTATCAGTTCCTTATACAGAACCCCAACAGAAGTAACAAGACTACTGCAGTCGTTTCTAAAGTAATTGACTTTATTGAAGCTTCCTGGATCAAATGAATTTACTGTGGGATAATTAGCGTTCATTTTTATTAGGAAATTACTGACTGCTAGCAGCCTGATGGTCGTAAACAGTTTATAATTCAGGAGAAGGATGACGTAGCCTTATAGTCGAAACAATCTTCAATGTGCTTTATAGATCCACATGGAAGAAAAAAAGTATTGAACAAATTGAATCATGAAATCTCATGTATTGAATAAGCTATAACAATTTAATTCAGGTTTGCCAATTGGGTTAGCATTACCGTTGGCTTAGTTCAGGTTGTCAACGATACTTTCGGCCAGGATGAGGAGAACCTGAGACCAGGTGGCCCTTTCTTCAGCGGTGACTCCCTTCTCTCCGAGAACCTGGATCAAGTCCCTGCCGAAGTAGACGAAGTGTTCGCGGTTGACCTTGCGGGGGAAGTGGGTGTGTCCCAAGTAGATGAGCTGACCGACGAGGACCAGATCGTTGTCCAGACTGTTGATGGCTACATCGAGACGGTCGACGACAGCCTTGACTTGTTTCTGGAATTCGGTATCAGAGGCCAGGGCAGCGGCATCGACGGCAGCGAACCTGGGGAAGAGCTGCTGGTAGGCGGGGTGCGCCTTGAACAACCTGCGAAGTCACATGACCATTATTAATAGCAGCAGGGTTAAGTTAAAAGGTATTTGTTCTTTCTAAATCATATATACTATTGAACTATGGATGCTAAATGATAGTTAGAGGGTGGTGAGTACCTGAGGAAGGCTTCAGAACCGATCTGCTGACGGCTGTCACGGACGCGAGCCCAGGAACCAGCGACAGTCTTCTTCTGACGGGGAGTCAACCTGGTGTCGGGGTTGGGTACATCGTAGCTATCTCTGATCGGGATTCACGCACAATAAGCCGAAATACTTTGTAGGATTTTCTTAAGTTATCCTACCTGAGGTACTTGACGACAACCTTGTTCATGCTGTTCAGTCCCTCGATCCAGGCATCTTCGATCTGGGGAGTGAAAGCAGCTCCGAGCTCAGCCTTGAGGGTAGCAACCAAAGCGCGAGCAAATTCCTTTATCGAACAAGAATAGATCAAGATCAGACTTTGAATCTTACGGTAAAATGATAAATAGATTCTGATGCTGCTTCAAAAAGTAGTGTCTTACATCGAAGTGCCAGGCCTTGACAGCGCGGGGGACGTGGCTGACTCCGATGTGAGTGAGCTGCTGAGCCAACAGGTTATCACTGCCCAGAGACTCGATGATGGCGTTCAGACCAGCCACGACGGTGTAGGCCTGCGACAGGAAGTCTCCGTTGGTGCGCAGCTCCGAAACGGGTACGTTGGCGAACTTGGAGAAGAGCTTCTGGTATTCGGGGTGGTCAGAGAACAACCTATGTTACCAAGTAACAGTAGATGACCAGTTGGCTAGACAAGGATTGGTGCATGGGAAATACCTAATGAAGGTCTCAGGAGCAATGTTACCACTGCGCTTGGCGACGTCCCATGATTGGCGAATCAGATCCCTCTCAGTTGCCCCCAGAGAAGCGCATTGGGCGTTCTATGTCAACATGTACATTACGAGTAAGCAGTGTTTCTCAATAACTTAACCAATAACTTCACCATAAGAATATTCCGATAGGCATAACTATATATGCAGTTTAATTATACTTTAACCACGTAAACACAAAATCGGACTCTTATTAGTTATTAGTTCGTTCCCAAGGGTATGTCAAACCGAGTTACTATTAGGTTACCGTCTAACTGGTCCAAACACCCTTTCACTGTTAAACAACAGTGATCATTCTGACCTTGAAGTCCCGCTCTGCTAATCCAACTTTAAACTAGTAGCACTTCAACATTGGAAAGTTGGACCAAAGTGAGGATACTTACTGAGCCAACGAAGGAAGCAGCCAGCAGGCAGACGACTACAGCGAACCTGTACATCTTGGACAGTGCGGGGACTTGAAGCCGAACTGGTGCTCCTTCATCCCAAACCCAGTTCCTTATATACTCGGTATCTCTTTCCATCGTTTACATTAAAGTTCTATAATTTAACACGTTGAAACAAACTGAGTTCTTGTTTGTCACGTACGCCATCTTCAGAAACGTTGTTTGGAGTGGGTTAGGCGATCTTTGACCTCTCCTTCAAAACATTGTCTCATCTGACAAGTCCCAAATAGAAACGAAAAATACTAGATTTTATAGTTAGTTACGAATTCTTCTACCTAACCACTCACAACCTCCAATCCACCAAGCTCTCTCGATCATTTTTCGCGACTGCACTTCGACGCTAATGCAGAGAATGATACGTCAGTGTTTTGGATCAGGTAGACAGAAAGAGAAGGGTTTGTTTTAACTGAATAATTGTTGATGTAGTTATTCTACAATCAAGAAATATCGGATGCAGTTAAAAGTATCATCAATGGTGCAAAAAGCGAGAGAAAAAAACAAGAAACAAAGAAGAACCGACCGGGGTGCGAACCCGGGACGTATACTTTTCAGAGTAAGGAATTTGGTAATGTGCTATCGGCCCTTACTCTCAATGTAGAACAACAATGAAAATGAACAGTTCGTCAGGTAGCTAGTTGCACGTCTTACCTCTAGGTGACTCTATCAGTCTTTCCTGCGGTTGTTTATTGAACTTCCTGTTAACAATCTGTAATATCGCGTTATATTTGTAACGTAATACTATTTCGTGTAGTTCGAGTAAATTAGCTTTGTTGAAGATATGTCAGTGGTTTCATGGGGGTTCAAGCAGAATCGTTAATCAAGTTCAAGGTTTATGGCGTCTTTCAAGAGCGGTTTGAAAGATCCTAACCAGTTACAGTAAAGTCATATTTTTCGAACATTGCGTAATCTTCAAACTGAAATATTGCACGAGCCAGAGGAACTAGAAGATTAGGTGATCACTTCCTCGAGCAATCTATGGAAACCAGACCTCAATTGACCTCGCCAGTGACAAAAATACGCATTGAAGTAATGGATGAAAAGCTCGCGTCTCTCGATAGTAACAAAATGACGTTTACATTCAAAACTTGTGGACGGAATGTACGGTTCAGTCGCAGCAGTTTTGTACAGAATCACAACAGAAGTAACAAAACTGTTGCAGTCGATATCAGTCAACTATTCCGTACGTCAAACTACGATATCCTAGAGAAACGAAAACATTCAAAGAAAGTTTTTGAAACAGCAAAATAGTCCATCTCCAGGTTGTAAGATTCGCACAAAAACAATTCACCAGTACATTAGGAAAGAAAGATGCGAACAATGAAGCTTCTTCGATACTGTGGGAGAACAACCGTTTATTTTTGGTAGGAAATCACTGAATGCAAGCAGCCTCATGGCCGTATACAGTTTATAGTTAAGGAGAGGAATAAAGTAGCTTGTAGGCGAAACAATCTACAATGTGCTTTAATAGCATAGAAGAAAAAAACGTCTCGAACAAATTGAATCATGAAATCCCATGTATTGAAAAAAGCTATAACATTGTAATCCGGGTTTGCCGATGGGGTTAGTATTATAACGTTGACTTAGTTAAGGTTATCAACGATGCTCTCGGCCAGGATGAGGAGAACCTGAGACCAGGTGGCCCTCTCTTCAGCGGTGACTCCCTTCTCTCCGAGAACCTGGATCAGGTCCCTGCCGAAATAGACGAAGTGTTCGCGGTTGACCTTGCGGGGGAAGTGGGTGTGGCCCAAGTAGATGAGCTGACCGACGAGGACCAGATCGTTGTCCAGGCTGTTGATGGCTACATCGAGGCGGTCGACGACAGCCTTGACTTGATTCTGGAACTCGGCATCAGAGGCCAGGGCAGCAGCATCGACGGCAGCGAACCTGGGGAAGAGCTGCTGGTAGGCGGGGTGCGCCTTGAACAACCTGCGCAGTCACATGACCATTATTAATAACAGCAGAGTTAAGTTAAAAGGTATTTGTGTTTTCTAAATCCTATATACTATTGAACTTTGGATGCTTAATAATAGTTAAGGGGTGGTGAGCACCTGAGGAAGGCTTCGGAACCGATCTGCTGGCGGCTGTCACGGACACGAGCCCAGGAACCGGCGACAGTCTTCTTCTGACGGAAAGTCAACTTGGTGTCGGGGCTGGGTACATCGTTGATATCTCTGCTCGGTGACTTAAGCACGATAAGTCGGAATACTTTGTAGGATATTATTAAAGTCATCTTACCTGAGGTACTTGACGACAACCTTGTTCATGTTGTTGAGTCCCTCGATCCAGGCGTCTTCGATCTGGGGAGTGAAAGCAGCTCCGAGCTCAGCCTTGAGGGTAGCAACCAAAGCGCGAGCAAATTCCTTTATCAAACAAGGAGGAATCAAGATCAGATTTTGAATCTTAAGGTAAAATGACAAATAGACTCTGACGCTGCTTCAAAAGTAATATCTTACATCGAAGTGCCAGGCCTTGACATCACGGGGGACGTGGCTGACTCCGATGTAAGTGAGCTGCTGAGCCAACAGGTTGTCGCTACCCAGGGACTCGATGATGGCGTTCAGACCAGCGACGACGGTGTAGGCCTGCGACAGGAAGTCTCCGTTGGTGCGCAGCTCAGAAACGGGGACAGTGGCGAACTTGGAGAAGAGCTTCTGGTACTCGGGATGATCGGAAAACAACCTAGAAGTGGTTACTCAGCGTTAAACTAAGGACTTGCCCTCATGGAAACCATGAAGATATACCGAATGAAAGTGTCGGGAGCAATGTTACCACTGCGCTTGGCGACATCCCAGGATTGACGGATCAGGTCCCTCTCAGCCGCTCCCAAGGAAGCGCACTGGGCGTTCTATTTCAACATGCGCATTATACTAGTAAGCAATGTTTCTAATTCGCTTCCCATATAGCCTTAGCGATATGTTTCAAAGGTCAATACTTTATTATGCTAACAATACTACTGATTGACAATACGCTTATAAACCAGACTGCTACTTGTTATTAATGTGTTCCCAAGGGTATGTTAAACCGAGTTACTCTTAGGTTACCATCTAGTTGATCGAAACACCCTTACACTGTTCAAAAGCAGTGATCATTCTGACCTCGGAGCCCCGCTCCGCTAACCAAACCTTAAACTAGTAGCACTTGAACATTGGAAAGTTGGACCAAAGTGAGGATACTTACGGAGCCAACGAAGGAAGCAGCCAGCAGGCAGACGACTACAGCGAACCTGTTCATCTTGGACAGTGCGGGGACTTGAAGCCGAACTGATGGTTCCCCATACGGATTCGGGTTCCTTAGATACTCAAGACTTCCGTCTTTTGTTTAGATTAAATTTCAGTAGTGTAGCAGGTTTAAACAAGCTGAGATGTTTGTCACGTACGCCTTCTTCAAAGACGCTGTTTGGAGTGGGTTAGGTGACCTTTGACCTGTCTTTCGAAACACTGTGACAACTGCCGAATCCTAAAATAGCTCGGAGAGAAGAAAATCCTAGATTTTAGCTCCTTAGCTATAGTGTCCACGAATCCTTGTACAGTCTTGTTCCCCATAAGAGGGTGCAGCAAGAGACAAATTCATCAGAGTTTTTTGCTTATATCTTTAAAAGTTTTTGTCGGATAACAACTAAAATTTACGTGACTACTTTACTATTAATTAGTTCATATAACCTGAAATTTGCAACGATTTTGAATCTTTAGTTTAGCCAGTAATAAATGTTAAAGTTGATACCGATACGCTGTACCGTGCCCTTATACTAGTCAATTACCTACACCGTCCAACCCCCTTAGTGCTGTTGGTTAATCACCTAATCGCACTCGAGTTCAAGTGCAAAGGAGATACGACAATGAATTTGATCAGACAGATGTAGGTTTCTAACGTCATGAAACAGGTGCTCTTGAAGTTAGACGTAATATCAGAATACCGGATATGGCCTCTATTTGTGTTAAATAAGTTAAGCAATCATAAAGTAGTGTGAAAAGAATAAAGTTAAAAGATTCAAGTTAAAGTAACAAAAGAAAAAGGAAAAAAAAGTGAGGAAGTAGAGCCGACCGGGGTGCGAACCCGGGACAGTTACATTTCAGAGTAAGTAGTTTTGTAATGTGCTATCGGCCCTTGCATATCAGCGCAGGTACGTGATACGAATATACCAACAGCCGGGCATATAGTTGGACATCTTACCTCTAGGTGACTCTGCCAACTTTTGTTGCATCTGGTGATCGAGTTTCCAACTTCCTGCTACAATTTAAAATACCGCGTTGTGTTGTGTAAAATAATGCCAACTCATGTAAGTATAGTAAAACAGCTTTTGCGGGAATGTGTCAACTGTTTGTGGAAGTTTGAGTCATCCTCGGCTAACGGGTGCCAATCTCATTGTGTTGGTCTCTCCAAGAGCGGTTTCCAAACTCCTGTAAAGGCAAGAAATTGGCCACTTACAATTACGGCCTATTTTTTTGTAGTTCATATTAGTCCATGTAGTAAACCTCAGAGTTGTACGGAAGCAGTATCCAGCCAGAGGGATTGTGGAAAACACAGTTTCCAAAGCACTCTGGAAATTGGATACAATCGTCCTTCAAAGTGACAAATTCGTATAGAGATACGTATATCCGTACTGAGATAATGGACAAAAATTTACGTCTCAATGATAGCAGAGGGTGTTAACATTCAACATTTATCGACAGGAATGTGCTTTCTACTCTACGTTCTTTACCGAACCCCATAAGTACTATTGCAATGCTGCTGTTAGTTTCAGCGAGCCATTCTTCTGAAAACTACGACTTCCTCGGTAAAAAGGTTTTTTAAAAAAAAAATAGAAAGAGTAAACTAGTCCTTCATATGCACTTTACAAGATTCGCACAAACAGATTTTAACCAGTTCATTGAGGAATAAACCCAGATGCTAGGATGTAATGTATCTGTACTTTGAACCGGTGCATTACAGGAATCATGCCTGACGTATTCCTGCTTCTGAAAGTTTCTTGGATCAAGTCGATTCACAGCGGGAAACGTATATCAGCACTAATAGACGTAAGAATAAAAACTGACTTGCAAGTAAGCTGACGGTCCTGTGCAGATTATTCGTTAAAGAGAAATGTGGACATTGCGTGTGGTCAAACCAGTCTACAACTGCCCTATAGATTCGAACCGATAAACAGCATTTACAAAGAACTGAATCATGACATCTCTTGTATTGAATAAAGCTGTATAACATTGTAATTCGGGTTTCACAAGTGGGTCGTTACCAATGTCGACTTAGTTAAGGTTGTCAACGATGCTCTCGGCCAGGATGAGGAGAACCTGAGACCAGGTGGCCCTTTCTTCAGCGGTGACGCCCTTCTCTCCGAGAACCTGGATCAGGTCCCTGCCGAAGTAGACGAAGTGCTCGCGGTTGACCTTGCGGGGGAAGTGGGTGTGTCCCAAGTAGATGAGCTGACCGACGAGGACGAGATCGTTGTCCAGACTGTTGATGGCTACATCGAGGCGGTCGACGACAGCCTTGACTTGTTTCTGGAACTCGGCGTCGGAGGCCAGGGCAGCGGCATCGACGGCAGCGAACCTGGGGAAGAGCTGCTGGTAGGCGGGGTGCGCCTTGAACAACCTGTAAAGTCATGTGACCATTATTAAATGAAACGCAGTACGGCCGCGATGTATTACCGAAACATTGTTGGGTTGATAATTGATAGTCACAGGATGGTAAGTACCTGAGGAAGGCTTCGGAACCGATCTGCTGGCGGCTGTCACGGACGCGAGCCCAGGAACCAGCAACAGTCTTCTTCTGACGGGGAGTCAACTTGGTGTCGGGGTTGGGTACATCGTAGCTATCTCTGCTCGGTGATTCACGCACAATAAGTCAAAACACTTTGTAGGATATCCTTAAGTTATCTTACCTAAGGTACTTGACGACAACCTTGTTCATGTTGTTGAGTCCCTCGATCCAGGCGTCTTCGATCTGGGGAGTGAAAGTGGCGCCGAGCTCAGCCTTGAGGGTAGCAACCAAAGCGCGAGCAAATTCCTTTATCAAAGAAGAATGGATCAAGATCAGATTTTGAATCTTAAGGTAAAATGACAAATAGATTCTGACGCCGCTTCAAAAACAATATCTTACATCGAAGTGCCAGGCCTTGACAGCGCGTGGGACGTGGCTGACTCCGATGTGAGTGAGCTGCTGAGCCAACAGGTTATCGCTGCCCAGGGACTCGATGATGGCGTTCAGACCAGCGACGACGGTGTAGGCCTGCGACAGGAAGTCTCCGTTGGTGCGCAACTCCGAAACGGGTACGTTGGCGAACTTGGAGAAGAGCTTCTGGTACTCGGGATGATCGGAGAACAACCTAGAAGTGGTCACCCAGTGTTAAACTAAGGATTTGACTTAGTGGAAACCATGAAGATGTACCGAATGAAAGTGTCGGGAGCAATGTTACCACTGCGCTTGGCGACGTCCCATGATCGACGGATCAGGTCCCTCTCAGCTGCTCCCAGAGAAGCGCATTGGGCGTTCTATGTCAACATGTACATTACGAGTAAGCAGTGTTTCTAAATATCTTAAACATAAGAATATTCCAATAGACATAAGTATATATGCAATTTAATTATACATTAAGCACGTAAACACATAATCAGACTGTTATTAGTTGTTCGTTTGTTCCCAAGGGTATGTTAAACCGAGTTATTATTAGGTTACCATCTAGTTGGTCGAAACACCTTACACAGTTAAACAAAACTCAGCATTCTGACTTCGAAGCCCCTCTCTGCTAACCAAATTAAACTAGTAGCAGTTTAACATTGGAAAGTTGAATCAAAGTGAGGATACTTACGGAGCCAACGAAGGAAGCAGCCAGCAGGCAGACGACTACAGCGAACCTGTTCATCTTGGACAGTGCGGGGACTTGAAGCCGAACTGATGGTTCCCCATACGGATTCGGGTTCCTTAAATATTCAGAATTTCTCTCGTTTGTTTAGATTAAACTTCAGTAATTTAACAGATATATAACAAGCTGAGATGTTTGTCACGTACGCCTTCTTCAGAAACGCTGTTTGGAGTGGGTTAGGTGACCTTTGACCTGTCTTTCGAAACATTGTGACAACTGGAGGATCCTAAAATAGTTCTGAGAGAAGAAAATCCTAGCTTTTAATCCTTAGCTTTAGTTTCACCAACCCTTGTACAGTCTTATTCTTAAAAAGTGGGTGCAGCAAGGGACAAATTCATCAAAGTTTTTTGCTTCTATCTTTAAAAGTTGCATGGTTATTGTACTATGAATTAGTCATATAAACTGACATTCTCAATGATTTTGATTGGTTAGTTTAGCCAGTAATAAATGTTTAAGTATATAACGACACGCTGTACTGTGCCCTAATACTTGTCAATTACCTACACCGTCCAACTCCCTTAGTGTTTAACATTAGTGTTAACTATCCCTTTATTTTTACCAAATTCGTTAAGCAATCATAAAGTAGTGTGAAAAGAATCAAGTTTAAGAAAGAAAAAAAAGGTGAGGAAGAAGAGCCGACCGGGGTGCGAACCCGGGACATTTACATTTCAGAGAAAGTTGCTTAGTTTTGTGCTATCGGCCCTTAAGCCTACCGTGCAAGTGCATTATATATGAATAGATCTACTTGACATTTAGTTCTCCGTCTTGATTCTAGGTGACTCTGCGAACCTTTGTTGCATCTGGTGATCGAATTTTCAACTTCCTGTCACAATTTGACATTTCGCGTTATATTCTTTAAACAAAGTCTCGCTTCATGTAAGTAGAGTAAAACAGCTTTTGTGAGAAGGCGTCAGCTGTTTGTGATAGTTTGAGTCAACTTCATCTAACAGGTGCCAATTTCAAAGTGTTTGGCGCCTTGTAAGAGCGATCTTATGTTACCGTAGTTTTTATCAGTTCATATCGATCCGTGTATATTGCGTAACCTTCGGAGCGGCACGGAAACGGCATTCAGCTAGAGAGACTGAAAAACAACGCAGTTCTAAAGCAATACGCAAGTTAGATGTAAGTGGCAAAGTCCTACATATGCGTATTCGTATATTCGTCTACGTATTGAGATAATGGATAAAAATTCATGTCTCGCAGTAATAGCAGAGGATGTTTACATTCAGCATTTGTCGACACTCGGCAGGAATGTCGAGTTCAATCTACGATTCTTGACAGAATCTCATGATAACCAGCAATACTGCTGTTGTCAGTGAACCTTCTGAAAACTACGAGTTCCTTGATAGAAGGCTACGGTATAGTCCTTCATATGCACGTTACAAGATTCGCACAAAGGGAATCAAGCCCAGTGCATTGCGATACAAACACAGATGCTAGGATTTAATGTATTTGTGGTTTGAACCAGTACATTACAGGAATCATGCCTAACGTATTCTACCTTCTTAAAGTTTCTTGGACCAAGTCAATTCACAGGGGGAACCCCATCAGCACAAATAGATGTAAGATAACCACTGACTTGCAAGTAACCTGATGGCCCTGTGCAAGATTATTCATTAAGGAGAAATGTGCACATTGTGCGTGATCAAAATAATCTATTACTGTTTTGTAGATTCGAACCGATAAAAATCATTTTTACAAAGAATTGAATCATGACATCTCTTGTATTGAATAGGCTATAACATTGTAATTCGGGTTTTATATGTGGGTCGTTACAAAAGTCGACTTAGTTGAGGTTGTCAACGATACTCTCGGCCAGGATGAGGAGCACCTGAGACCAGGTGGCCCTTTCTTCAGCGGTGACGCCCTTCTCTCCGAGAACCTGGATCAGGTCCCTGCCGAAGTAGACGAAGTGTTCGCGGTTGACCTTGCGGGGGAAGTGGGTGTGTCCCAAGTAGATGAGCTGACCGACGAGGACCAGATCGTTGTCCAGGCTGTTGATGGCTACATCGAGACGGTCGACGACAGCCTTGACTTGTTTCTGGAATTCGGCATCAGAGGCCAGGGCAGCGGCATCGACGGCAGCGAACCTGGGGAAGAGCTGCTGGTAGGCGGGGTGCGCCTTGAACAACCTGCGAAGTCACATGACCATTATTAATAGCAGCAGAGTTAAGTTAAAAGGTATTTGATCTTTCTAAATCCTATATACTATTGAACTTTGGATGCTAAATGATAGTTGAGGGGTGGTGAGTACCTGAGGAAGGCTTCAGAACCGATCTGCTGGCGACTGTCACGGACGCGAGCCCAGGAACCGGCGACAGTCTTCTTCTGACGGGGAGTCAATTTGGTATCAGGGTTGGGTACATCGCTGCTATCTCTGCTCGTGGATCACTTAGAATTAGTAAAGAAGTCTTCAGAAGACATTTAAGTTAGTTTACCGAAGGTACTTGACGACGACTTTGTTCATGTTGTTGAGTCCCTCGATCCAGGCGTCTTCGATCTGAGGAGTGAACGCGGCTCCGAGCTCAACCTTTAGGGTAGCAACCAAAGCACGAGCGAATTCCTATGTCAAAGAAGAAACGTTTGACATTAGTCTAAAAACTACGAGCAAAACGGTGAGTAGATTTGGACGCTGCTAAACAGTTCTTACATCGAAGTGCCAGGCCTGGACAGCACGGGGGACGTGGCTGACTCCGATGTGAGTGAGCTGCTGAGCCAACAGGTTGTCGCTACCCAGGGACTCGATGATGGCGTTCAGGCCAGCGACGACGGTGTAGGCCTGCGAGAGGAAGTCTCCGTTGGTGCGCAGCTCAGAAACGGGAACATTGGCGAACTTGGAGAAGAGCTTCTGGTATTCTGGGTGGTCGGAGAACAACCTATATTACCAAGTGACTTTAGATGACGAGTTGGCTAAACAAGGATTGGTGCGTGGGAAATACCTAATGAAGGTCTCAGGAGCAATGTTGCCACTACGCTTAGCGACATCCCAGGATTGACTGATCAGATCCCTCTCAGCTGCTCCCAGAGAAGCGCATTGAGCATTCTATGAAGACATGTTGAGTTATTAGGTGCTTATCTGGATACGGAGCCACTGAGCACCCCAGTGTGAAAACCATTGCAAACTTCACTATGTAATGATCCCTACATCATTACGCAGTTAGCCGTAAAGATACTGGACTCCTTGTACTGTACTTATAGTAATACTGAAGTCGTATGGTATGACAAACAAGTAATTTAGTCACATTCAAATTTGCCTCAATCTTCATCCTTACAGATGCTAGTGGAGTGCAGTAATTCAAAAAGCTTAGCTGAACTAGTTTTAAGCTAATAGCATATTTTAACTTGGAAAGTATCCCTGGGCCAAAGAGTACTTACGGAGCCAACGAAGGAAGCAGCCAGCAGGCAGACGACTACAGCGAACCTGTTCATCTTCGACAGTGCAGGGACTTGAAGCTGAACTTGTGCTTCTTCATCTGAAATCTAGATCCTTTTATACTCAAACATCTTTCCTTTGTTTATATGATGGAGTTCGATAATTTCTAAGATTTAAACTTTCTTAAAGAATTGTGTCACGTACGCCTTTTTCGGAAGGGCTTGTACGTGACCCACGACCTCTGTCAAAACATTGTGACATCTGTCGTATCCAAACAGCTTCGAGTTGAAAGTTTCAGGAATCCTTCTACATGCTTCAAGCGTATTTGAATGGGCAATTACCGTGGCCGCACTTTTAGCTGCAGTACATCAAAACGGAAACTACATAGTGCCTAGTGAAAGTACTATATACAACCGTATGCGATACTCAGAAGTTTTCTATGGCCAGTTGTTCGAAGCTGCCCCTTTATACCGGCGTTCTTTGCTTCATGTGAATTAAACTAACAAACTGAAACTATGTATGACAAGAATAGGAAACAAAATGGTAAGATTGACCGAGGTACGAACCCAGGTCAAGTATTGTTTCAAGTAAGCAGTTTAGCAATGTGCTACCGGTCTTATGGTTATCGTGCAACAATATCGTATACAGAGTAGCACTTAGTTCTAACTTTTGCCGCTAGATGACTGTTGGAAACTTTACTGCAGTTTGCGACGTCAGAAGTGCATGAAGCGTAGTTTTACTTGTCAGTGTAAACGACATGCTGAAAAGATATATGCCGATGTTTTTAATAACCAAAGTATACTCTTCAAGGCACAAAAAACTAACTTGATTATGTAAACAGTTAACTGTCCGAGACGAGTTTCATATCGAAATTGCAAATGAGGATGCATTTAAGGCTGATTCGGCATTGCAGGGGTTGAAATCGTTCTGAACTGCAATGGCGATGTGTATAGAGCTTTTTACGGGAATGAAATCTGTGAATTCAGGCGAACAAAGACGAAGCAACTTACGGCAGATATGCTGCGGATAGTGATTTCTAGCAGCTTGTCTATCCGAGAGATAAGAAATCAATTCACTTATATAAGTTAAGTTCAATACGGAATTATTCTATACTTGTTCCTATTAACGTGTATAACCTCAGTAACTACGAATTTTAGTAATTGGTACGGATAATTTGATTGATCAGCTTCCTCTTGGTGGTGAAAAGTGCTAAAGCAACCTTGACACGGGAAAACTTGAAAATGAACACGTTACAGATCATTATGTTTCCTCCGTTGCTTTACACCCTTGTTCCTCAATACTTGAGATGCTTAATGAAAACCAAGGAAGAGATTGTCCAAAAAGTACCCTTATAACACTTTTATTGAAACAAACAGCAGGAGTATTGCAATGACAGTCGTAATTCACTAAAACAGTTGACTTAGTTGAGGTTGTCAACGATGCTCTCGGCCAGGATAAGGAGAACCTGAGACCAGGTGGCCCTTTCTTCAGCGGTGACTCCCTTCTCTCCGAGAACCTGGATCAAGTCCCTGCCGAAGTAGACGAAGTGTTCGCGGTTGACCTTGCGGGGGAAGTGGGTGTGTCCCAAGTAGATGAGCTGACCGACGAGGACCAGATCGTTGTCCAGACTGTTGATGGCTACATCGAGGCGGTCGACGACAGCCTTGACTTGTTTCTGGAACTCGGCATCAGAGGCCAGGGCAGCGGCATCGACGGCAGCGAACCTGGGGAAGAGCTGCTGGTAGGCAGGGTGCTCCTTGAACAACCTGTGAAGTCATACATGACCATCATTTATAACAACAGGGTGAACATAAAAGGTTAGTACTACACTGTTGAACTTTAGATGATAAATGGTAGTTAGAGGAAGGCAGGTACCTGAGGAAGGCTTCAGAACCGATCTGCTGGCGGCTGTCACGGACGCGAGCCCAGGAACCAGCGACAGTCTTCTTCTGACGAGGGGTCAACTTGGTGTCGGGGTTGGGTACATCGTAGCTATCTCTGATCGGGATTCACGCACAATAAGTCGAAATACTTTGTAGGATTTTCTTAAGTTGTCTTACCTGAGGTACTTGACGACAACCTTGTTCATGTTGTTGAGTCCCTCGATCCAGGCGTCTTCGATCTGGGGAGTGAGAGCGGCGCCGAGCTCAGCCTTGAGGGTAGCAACCAAAGCACGAGCAAATTCCTACACCAAAGAGGAAATGTTTGACTGTAGCTTACAAGTTTTAAGTAAAAAAGATGAGTATCAGTTTGGATCAGCTAAAAATCCTTACATCGAAGTGCCAGGCCTGGACAGCACGGGGGACGTGGCTGACTCCGATGTGAGTGAGCTGCTGAGCCAACAGGTTGTCGCTACCCAAGGACTCGATGATGGCGTTCAGACCAGCGACGACGGTGTAGGCCTGCGAGAGGAAGTCTCCGTTGGTGCGCAGCTCCGAAACGGGAACAGTGGCGAACTTGGAGAAGAGCTTGTGGTATTCGGGATGGTCGGAGAACAACCTTAATGACCAAGTGACGTTAGATGACGAGTTGGCTAAACAAGGATAGGTGCGCATGGGTAATACCTAATGAAAGTGTCAGGAGCAATGTTGCCACTGCGCTTAGCGACATCCCAGGACTGACGGATCAGATCCCTCTCAACTGCTCCCAGAGAAGCGCATTGGGCGTTCTGCACATAAATTGAATGGTCAAACACTGGTTGGACTTCGGACTTGGTGAAAAGTTCTTTACACTTTTCTTAGATCGTTGTTTCGTTCATTTTAAACTGCTTACATAGATGTACTTTTGTGCAGCTTTCCTGCAGGTAATACTTA